>OMLC01003245.1:16748-30499 GCA_900302585.1 Regalecus glesne | reverse complement strand
ATATATAAGCCTACTTCTATGTTTTCCTTTGATAATGCTCATTCTAGACAACATTGCCTTGCATGAGTAAATGTTGACGTGTCAAGCAGCAAGATACTGTATTAGTGTAAAGCCCACAAATTTGTCATTTGTGATAATGGGCTATAATAAAATTGACTTGACTCACAAAAAAGCTTATCTTCTGCACACAAAGCTTTAAATGTGGATAATCTGAGTCTGGGGCTATGCTCTAGAAATGAGCAACGGCTGATCTGAGCTCAATTTTTAGTACATCATGGTGGAAAACTGATAATAACTGGACTTCATCCCATTCAGTGTTTCAGTATTTAAGTTCAGTATGCAATAAGATCCATCCATCTATCCATCCATTATCAACGACTTATCCGAAATTGTGTCGCGGGGGCAATTAGTCTTGCTCACGGACACTTCAACACACATTTTGCAGGTGTGGGGATCAAACCTGCATCCTTCTGATCACCAGATGAACAGTCTATCCATTGAGCCATGCTACCCCATGTGCAATAAGATGTGCAACATAAATGCAATATTAATGCAATATCAATTCACTGTGCAATAAAAATACTTGTGAGTAATTTTAAAGACTGCCAAGTCTTTTTTTCCTGCCTCTGTCCTGCTTTCCAGCTTGCTGTTGTAAGACTGCAATTTTCCCCTCGTGGGACTAATAAAGGAATATCTTATCTTATCTTGACCTGCAGCTCAAGAATCTCACTCTGTTACAGCAAGTCTGGACAAACGATTTTCAGAGCACGTGTAAGGCTTCACAATGGGACATTAAAAGGGTTCTCAATGAAACTGAAAAGCTCCCTGTACCCCACAACATCTTGAAATCTCATTTCAAATACATTTCTTATTTCCTCCCATATGCCTACAGATTCATCATAGTCAAAGTGTTGCAGTAGATCAGGGTTAGCAGTTGTGCAGGCTCTTAAGATTGGTCAGGTATAAGAGAGTGATGAGCTTGTGCTGGAAAGCAGCAACTGCTCTTAGCATGTTAATTGGGTGCTTCCCTTTCCCTTGAGTTGGAGCTGAAGGGAATTCAGCTGGGATTTGACATCAGTGAGGGTTGTCAGGTCTCACATCCAGTGTGGGTCCTCAAGCTTGGGCTCAGCCCTCCCCTTGCTTGCAAGAAAATCATGGATCAGTACATTATCTATATATATAATAGATTGTATTATCAGTCCCACAAGGGGAAATTTGGAATTCTCTGCATTTTAACACATCCCATTGTATAGGAGCAGTGAGCTGCCACCTTATGCCACTAAAGGAGCAGTTAGGGGTTCAGTGTCTTGCTCACCTCGACATGCTTTCCTGAAGGACCAGGGATTGAACCTGTGACCTTCCGATTGCCAGACAACCGCTCTACCCACTCAGCTATGCTGCTTCCGCCTCTGCATCTTTAGCATTGCTTAACGTTTTAAGTATCTGTGAAAGCCTTTTCATGGCTAGCTAAACTTCATGTGACCTCATTAGCGGCCTCAGTCGATTTCTCTGCAAGAGATTGACCTCGCCATCCTTTCTTACTGCTTAGTTTCTTTACGTACGAAACGTGCAAAGCAATTCGCAAATTCAAAGCTACATACATAGGCATAAACATCTACCTCATGCTGTTATGTAGCCTAAGTTCTTTGACTGATCTTCAGTATGCTGTCATCTGCTGGATAATATATCTCAACATGCTAAAATAGGACATATATGAAAAGTGAAAGTATTTTATTGTCACACAATAAAGGCCAGGGGAATTTGTTCCCTGCATTTAATACATTCCATTGCATGGGAGCAGTGAGCGGAACTGCAGCACAGTGCTCAGGGAGCCTTTAGAGGCCCAGTGATTTGCTCAAGGAGACCTCGACATGCTTTCTACGGGGGCAGAGATTGAACCACCAATGTCCGATTACTAGATTACTGCCCTACCTCCTGAGCCATGCCCCCCAAATGAAACTTATAGGAGTTATAGTGATATTGTTATTGTTGTAAGTGGATCTATATGAGCTTCAAAACAGCCTTGTGAGCTGCATACTGAATAAGACTAATGTCGCCCAAAGAAAATCGAACTTGCCTTCATGAAGTTTATCACATCATGGGTACATTAATTTAACCTTTTGTATTTACCTACACTGATAAATTGAGAGGGGTGGCATGGCTCAAAGGGTAAAGCAGTCATGTGGTGATCAGATGATTGCAGGTTCAATCTCTGCACCTGCAGAGTGACCTTTCTAGGGTGTTTTCACACCTTTCATCCAATGAGAACTGAGATAGGCTCCAGTGCCCCCACGACCCGACTTCAGATAAAGGGTTGAAAATGAATGGATGGATGGATGGGAGGATAAACAATTAAGATGAAATCTTCATGACCATCCATATAAGTCCACAATACTTGATCCAAATCAGTTTATCTTCCAAAAGGAAAACCTGTATTTAGTAAAACATAGATTGGAGCCAGACATGTGACTTGAATATGGTTAAATGGTTGTATATCTGCCATACATGACTGTGATCCATCAAGTGGGCACAAATCCAAACCCAGGTAATTCATATATAAGATACTTTCTTTAGTTCTGATGAATGGTAAGTTAATGGGAGAAAATTCAAGGTGAGAGAAATTAAAGGGTAATTTATGACGACCATTTGATAGACATGGGAGAGCCAAAAAACATCATTAAAGAGTTTAGGGCTCTAATGAGATACACTTATAGTGGGGTTTGAATGTGATGTATACTTAGCCTGGTTTGGTCATGTAGTTCAAGAATTGTATTATGTTCTAAACTGATTTGTATATAAAATGTACCGTTCAGCTACATACTGATTCATTTTTATCCAAATGAGTCGATTTTCTATACAGAAAAATAAAAGTTCCATGCACACTGAAATTAAATGTCTTTTCCATTCTATTTTTCTGTATGAAGTTGACCTCTGTATGCATATTTGAGTTTGTGGATGAGTTTTGACTGAATATTTACAAGCATACTAAATTATTTTGCATTCACTCCCATGTCTAGTGTATATAGCAGCAAGCTGGCCATGGGTGTATATCAGCATATTGGCTCACTTCGGTGTGCTACGCATTCTTGTTTGTTCATTTGAAATTGGTATGAGTTGTGACAGCTCATCTAGAATGTCATGGCTAGACTTTGGCAGACCCTGTAGAGTCCTGCCATGAAAGCAGGCCGCCTCTGATAATTTGTCTAGCAGTCTTGGTGATGACAGCCTGCCGGCCATATCATCCAGGGTTATAGCCCAAGATGAGATCTGGAGTCCCAGAATTCAAGGCTCCCTGTTTATCAAAACCACTCTCTGCCACCACAATGCAAGGCTGTTGAACCCTTGCCAAATTTTATTTTTCTAGAGTTTTTCCACAAGTAAGGGTTTGAGATTAAGGAATGGTAAGAGAGGAAGGGTAAGTGTTACACACTTTATGCATGCTCAATAATCGAGGTAAGGAAATCACAAAATAAGTCAATGGGTTCATCTGGACACATTTATTGCGAGAGACATTTCATCACTCGCACAAGTGACTTCTTCAGTTTAGACTGAGTCAACTTTTTTGCAGTGAGTGTGTAAGTGCATATGAGTGGGGTGGGGGTGGGAGTCTTAGAAATGAGAGTGTGGTCTTGGTGTGTGCCTGCAGAGACCAAGGGGTAGGTTGGGGGTAGATTCTGGAGACATAGTCACAGATGGAATAGTTTTACTCCTCTGGCCCAGACTTGACTTCCAGTGTCTGACCTCTTGTAACCCACATTCTGTTCACAGTGCTCCCAGTGGCACAGACTTCCCACTGATGTTTTTCTAGGACTGCTATGCTACTGCCCCTGTCCCTCCCTCCTCCCAATACCTGATGGGGGTGGCACACTGAGGTATCTATGGCTGTGAGAGGCACCAAAGGCCAGCCAAAGGTTCTCTCAAACTCATTAGGGCTCCCACACAGACAGACTACTTCAAGGGGCCTCCTTGAGTCTAATAGCAATTACAGATTTTGTTATTCTAAATCTCTCTCGCACACACTTTCCTCAAACACATGGTATTCATTTCAAACCCCTACTCTATATAGTTTGACATTGAGATCTTTGGTGAAAAACAGAATATGAGAGGAAAACACAATGTCAGGGTAGATTTCCTGATGGCCAATCTGGCGACTGTGTGCTAAAATCTCAATTTGACACACACAGGACCACAATTTCAACTTTCAGATACATTTATCAGTATTTATAGCAACTACAGAATTCATCAGTCAGGTTCAGCTATTCTAGCCCAAGGAAATGCTTTTTAGCTAAAAATCTTTTTCTCATGCTTTTTAGCATGAGAGAAAAAAATGAGTGAAAAACAGATCCTTGTGTTAGGGCTAGCCAGTTCTTCATATTTAAGGAAGTAGAAAATGTTTGCCAAACTGTCTCCTCACCTCATTAGAAGCTCCCAGGACTAACATAACATACTGTTAGGTGAAATTGCGGAAATCTACTATGGTGAGTCATGTCAGTCATTTATTTAGTTAGAATTTAGAAAGCTGGCCTTTCATGCCTTTTAATAAGTAGGTTATGCACAGTTCTTGCACGGAGCCAAGGGAAATCCATCCATCCATCGTCAACCGCTTAACCAAAGTCAGGTCGTGGAGTCATGCTGGAACCTATCTCAGCAATCACAGGGAACCTGGACAGGTCAGCTTTCCATCGCAGCGCTTAAGAACTTAAGAGATTCAATGTCTTACTCAAGGACACTTGAACATGTTTACTGCAGGGGCCAGGGATTGAACTATCAATCATTTCATCATTAGATGACCGCCCTACCTCCTCATCTATGCTGCCCCTGAATTAACACATAATAATATAGTAATAATAATTGCTCCCTTATCAGTCCCACAAGGAGAAATTTCAAACTCTCTGCATTTAACCCATCCTGTTGTATAGGAGCAGTGAGCAGCCAGCATTTGGCACCTGGGGAGCAGTTAGTGGTTCAGTGTCTACCCCAAGGACACTTCGACATAAGTTCTGTAGGACTGAGAATCAAACCTGCAACCTTCCAATTGCCAGATGACTGCTCTATCCATTGAGCTGTGGTGCATATAGACATAAAACCCTTAAAAACACCCGGGGCTGCAATACTTCTCTGCGTTAATGTCTCAAAATAGCTACAATCCTTATGTTCTCCTTAGGGTAATTACCATAAGCTTGTTATTGATGGTCCCTCCACTTCTCTTTTTGAATCCGATGGTAAGCTGTTCAAAAAAAATGTCTCGAACATTTTTTAAATACAGTGAAAAATATCAGATCTCAAATCCAGCCTGCATTCTTTCCATACTCCATGTTAATTCTGCATCTCTTATTCAGTTTGAAATGAAAATAATTTTACTTTATTTTATCTTTATCTCATGTGTTTCTTAAACGGAGTCTCCTAGCCAAAGAATTCCACATGTGTACTGGTACATCCAGCGTGGCAATAAACATCTTGAATCTAGCCTCCAATATGCATTCCTCCTGCTGTATCTTAGACATCATCCTGACTAAACTGCTCAAGGAGGTATTTTTCACTCTTAGCCCCATTATTCTGCAAATTCTTGATTCTCTGGCCTCTGGTTCTTTTCCAGTTTTAAGCATTGTATTGTTCAACCATTGCAAAAGAAACCTAATTTGAATCCCCTGTCCTGATGTAACTAAAAACCAATCTCCAAACTATGTTTTATTCAAGTTCATTGAGAGTGTAGTTCCACCACAACTAATATTTTTTTTTATGAAGATTTTTATCTAAGAGTCTTTCGACAGTTTCCAGTCTGGTTTTAGAGGACTTCATAGTATTGAGACGATGCTAGTTACTATTGACCTGCGGACTGCAGACAGAGGTGAGCATTCTCCTGTTTTTATTGTTTCTCATGGTCTTTCCCATCTCTTTTTAAAAATTTGTATTTGTTCTTTGGTTTGTTTGTGTGTGTGTGTATGTGTATGTGTAAGTATTTGACCTGTGGAATTTGTTTTTGACTCATTCTTATTCCATTTTGAAATGGAATCAGTGTTGGAAGAACGCTATAATGTTGATGTTGTTCAAAACTGTTTACTTTTCTATGTTGTAAGTTTTTTGGGTGGTATCATATGAAGGGTGGATACTGCGACTTCCTGGGAAAGAAAGAAAGTCATCACAGAAAGGGATGCTACGGTTTGTCTTAAGAAGGTGAGGAGGTGGAGGGCCAGAGAAGGTTGGGACATAGGGAAGGGGTGGTGGACCTGGGACCAGCCGGCCTCGGGGGATTTGATGGCATGGGGAAACTGGGGTTGTGTGTGGGAGAAGACTCCTATTTTATTGTTTGTTAAGATAAAAACACAGTGATTGTGTTGTTTACATTTTGCTTTATTGATTTCAAGTTCCTCATTTCTCTTGGTTTTTCCCCTCATGTATGCGGAGTCAGGTCAAATGCTTCTGAAGTCAAGGGTTGCTAAGTGTAGACAATGTTTATTGAGAAGATTCATTTATGCAATTCTGATCAAAGGAAACTGAAAAGAAAAACGTTCTTTTCTAAATGTAATTTTAAAACAAGGGGTACTGCCATTTTAATTGGGAAAAAACTGAATTTTACGCCTAAAGATGCAATCATACATTCAAACTGCCATAACCTTGACCCTATGCATTTGTTGTACATCGCTCTGGATAAGAGTGTCTGCTAAATACCTGTGATGTAATGTAATAATGTCATTGTCACTGGTATACTCTACCAGAAACCAATTGCCCATCGATCCATCCATCTGTCCATTTATCGACCCATCCATCCATCCATCCATCAACTGCTTATCCAAAACTGGGTTGCAGAGGTAGCAGTTCCAGCTGGGAACCTCAAGCTTCCCGTTCCTTTGTCACATCCATCATACAATTTGGGTTCAGATTGGGGGCTGTTCTTTCCAATCCCCTCATTACCCACATGTATATTGAAATCTCCCAGTAGGACAATAGAATCCCCTACAAGAGCCCTCTGCAGGACTCCATCTAGGGTCTCCAAGAAGGCTGAATACTCCGAACTACTGTTCAGTGCATAGGCACAGACAAAAGTTATCAGTTCCCCCCCAATAACTCTAAGATGTAGGAAAACCACCCTCTCATCCACATGGGTAAATTCCAACATGGCGGCACTCAGCCACATAAGTATCCCCCCACTTGCCCGCAGCCTCTCACTTTAGGTAACTGTGGAGAAGAAGAGTCTAACCCCTTACAAGGAGCTTGGTTCCAAAGCTGATGCTGTGCATAGAGGTGAGCCCCATCAGATCTAACTGGTAGCATTCCACCTCCCATACAAGTTTTGGCTCCTTTTCCCAAGAGAGGTGACATCCCCAAAGCTAGACTCTGCTGCCTGGATCTGGTCTGTTGAGACCCTCCACCTTCACTGCCACCTGTCTGGCAGCGCATCCAACTCCATCTGGTCTGGTGGGTCTACAGGACGGAGAAGTGTCCACATTAGCTTTTCCAGGCTGTGCCTAGCTGGGCTCCATGGTAAACCCGTCCACCAGGCACTCACTGACAGCCTTCTTCTGGGCCTGGCTCCAGACAATGGATCCAGGTTTCCTGCGGCAGGGTAATTTCACTTCTTCCTCAATCTTTCGTGGAGTCTCCATGAACCTTTCTTGGTCTGGTCCCTTGCTTGAGACCAGTTTGTCATGGGAGACCCTACCAGGAGCACAAGGCTCCAGCTTTCAGGTTTATAGAGACATACAAACCTCTCCATCAAGATATGATGATCATTCCCTTGAGGCAGAAATAAATTGTATTAGTATCTCTTTGGGATCCTGACTGGGATGACCAAAAATTAATGAAATTATTGATGTCATATATTCCAAATTTGAATTATTGTCTATTATTACAAGGAGGAGACATGACCTATGTTATAGACCCAATCCTTGGTAGGTCCAGTACAAGACCAATAGCACCTTCTAAAATGGCCCAGACTCTATGCTTTTATGGGTGCAATGACCCTTGGATATTCCAGATTTCCCACGCACAACCACTCATTTTCGCAGATTGACTACGTCACTGCTGATAAATCCATCATCCTATCTGTGTTTCTACTAAATACTCCCTGATAACAGTCTCAGATTACTCAGACATGATCTTGGAACTACACCTCAACCTGAAGCCAAAAGGATTTAGATTTTGCCATTTAGATCCCCTTTACAAGGTAAGGCAAACTTTTGAAAATACATCTCAGAGTCTATTACATTTTTATGTGAGATCATCCGAAGTCAAGAGATATCTGCATCCCTATTATGGGAATCCCTTAAGGCTTTTATGAGAGGCATGATTATTTAATGTAGAGTTCATGCCGATTAACTCCATAGAGCATGTTGGCAGGAACTAGAAAAACCCATTGCAAATATTGACAATCTGACCACAACTAATCAATCAACTTATATACTACACAAAGATAGAATTACACTTAAGGCTGAACTTGATCTTCTGCCGATGAAAGAGGTCAAGTGACTCCTCCTCAACTCAAAGGGGTCCATGTAGGAACATAAAGATAAAGCAGGCCATCTCCTGGCTCATCCATTAAAAGCTAGAGTAGCTGCAAATCAGATCACTGAGATATGAGATGAGACGGGCTACATTGTATCTGACCTGAGCATTATAAAAACATTTCAAAACCTGTGGCTCTCATTTATACATGTTGGAATCCACAAATGATGATACCCAGATTGCATCACTCTTTGAGATGTTAACTTTCACAAAGATCTCAACTAGTGACCAGCAGATGCTTGACGCCCTGTGAAATGGGCAGCGTATGGGCGCAGCATAGCTCAGTGGGTAGAGCAGTCGTCTGGCAATTGGAAGGTAACAGGTTTGATCCCTGGTCCGGCAGAAAGCATGTCGAGGTGTCCTTGAGCAAGACACTGAACCCCTAACTGCTCCCTGAGTGCCATATAGTGGTGGCTCAATGCCCCTATACAATAGGATGGGTTAAAAAATGCAGAGAATTCCAAATTCCCCCTTGTGGGACTGATTAGGGAATATATATATATATATATATATAAAATACAAACTTAGCAAGATAAAAGAAACAATACAATATATGCGAAGTGTTGAATCCCTGTGACCTGATGGATTCCCAGTTGAATTCTACAGGAAATTTTCCAACCAACTAGCCCCATTGCTATCATTAATGTTCAGTGAGTCAGACAGTAAAGGATCCTTACCACCGACTCTCACACAGGCCTTAATTTCTCTGATTTTTAAGAAGGGAAGGGAGCCATTGAGTCTTACTTCATTTTGTCCAATCTTGCTCCTATAAGTAGATGTCAAGATACTTGCAAGATTTTCCCTTGGCGAGTGGAATCGGTAATGACTTCGATCATATAGGACTAGACCAGCTTTATAAAAGGGAGGCATTCCTTTAAACATATTTGAAGGCTTCTCAGAGTCATTCATACTCCACCATCTTCTCCTGAATCACAGTTGGTTGTGTCCCTTGACACTGAGAAGACATTGACAGGTTGGAGTGGGCTTATTTATTTTCTTCCCTACGGCAGTTCTCTTTTGGCACTGGCCTCATCTCTTGGATCAAGCTACTCTATTCATCTCCTCATGCGGCAGCATGCATGAATATTCAACGGTCCAAAGATTTTCCACCCCTGTTGTGCCCTTCTAGTCTAGCGACTGTTCAAAGCACTTTACATCATATGCATTTACAGAGCAAGAGGGATTAAGGCTGGATACCTTTTTCCTGATGCCATGCGGTAGGATTGAACCTGCTACACAGGATTTGAAGTTGTGCGCCATACCCCTGAGCCACCGTGGCCCCATTCAACATTTTTGTGATGTGCAGATTATGTTTTTTGAAGACTTAAACAATTGCACCATCGGACTGTGTTGAAGCCAAGCAGAAAGATTAGCCAATGTATTAAGCTTCTCAAAACTGAAGTGTTCCTTGAATTGTTTTTGTCTGTAGGATGCTATATGATGACCTACATTCAGTGGCTCAGTGGGTAGACAGCACACCTGGGACTCGGGCATTGAGGGTTCATTTCCCGCCGCGTAGTTCAGTAAATGTGAGGCGTTCGGTGTGAAACTCTTTGAGTGGTCATTAGACTAGAAAAGCACTATATAAGAACGACTCAATTTATCCTTTTACCATTTAGATTCTCTAGGTTAAAACAAATCAAATCTTTTCTTAGAGGTTTCAAATAAAAAGTTGATGCACAAACTTCTCCCTGTGTGGCAAACACTAATATTATTTTGGTTCCATTTGAATGAAAACTGAACTACACATCTCAGAATGGAGTAACAACTTGCCATTTTCATATTAGTAAAGAGCTGACTCACCACCCCTTGTCATCATCCTCTCCCAGATCATCTGTGTCGTTCTCTGGGGCTTCGGTAATGGCTGAAGACAGCTTGGACTTGAAACTTTCCAAGAGGGCCAGTGTCTACCAGAAAAAAACAAATTAAACATTAATAAAGAAGTGTCTAAACCATTTTGGGATAGAAACAGATCCACATCAGTCCACTGAAATGTACCACGCAAATGAAATGAGTAATCAATATTCTTCAAGTTGTTTTTTTTACCTGTGCTTCACGGTTAGTACCTCTCTTCAATTTTTGTTTCTTGAGCTCCTCATATTTTTTTCGCCCTTCCATATACTCAGCGACAGCAACATTTTGCGGCTTTTTATCCTCTAGAAAGAGAAGTGAAAAATTATGACAACGTTAATAATATTACAAATTGAAGTGTTCTTTGATTTTACTGAAGCAGAGACAAAATTCTAAAGTTTTCCAAATATCTTTAGTTCAATTTATTCCCCCTGCTAATTCTATAACATCAGTAAAAGCACCTGCCAAGTGTGCCACTGAAACTTAAATTGAGAACAAATGCAAATATATAGGTATGAGACTGGACAGACTAAAGCGGAACATGACAGAGATATCACTGGGCTTGGTAAAAATGCTGGGAAATAGATCTGAAACAAATTATATTACAATTAACCAATTGTAATAAGAAAAATAACATAAAACACATTCAAATATTTGTGTAATCTAGCATAAATGCTTATGAGGAATAAAGAGAGAAGGAAAAAACAAAAGTTCTAAATCAAACATTTAAACAGAATGTGGACACAGTGAGGGAAACATTTCATCACTCATCTAAAGTGACTTCTTCAGTCTCAAATCACTGGAGGTAACCCACCTTTATAAACAGTAATTTTATATGCAAAATGGCCATTAACTAGTGTGTCAATGGCTATGCGTGCTATTCACAGAGGATTGGTTAAGAGAACCATACATTCCATCTCAAGCGCCCCACTCTCAAAATACAGGACTCCTTTGTGTGCCCACAATTTAAAAAATGTCAGCTGGTGGAAGGGCCTTTTCCTGTCAGGCCCCATCCTTGTAGAATAACCTGCCTGCTGCCATCATACAATCAGAATCTGTTGAGTCCTTTAAATCTGAAGACTCATCTTATTGCCATAACCTACAATTGGTTGCCATTATATTGTGTGATTCACAACTTGTACTGCATGGCTGGTGGGTTTCTGTCTCATTGAATTTACCAAGTACTATTCTGCTAACGACATTATAGATTATAGAGCATGTGGTAAATGTTAAATTGCATGCCTGTCCGTCTGGTATAGAAATTCCTCCTCTGTTACTCTCCCTGAGCTTTCTTTCAATTTGTTATCCCTGTTAAAGGTTTTTAAGGGAGTTGTGCCTCATCTGATGCAATTTATGTTACTTTGTGATAATGGACTATACAAATAAAATTGATTTCACTTAAATGGACTTGTTCTTATATCGCAATTTACAATGAATGCCTCACATATACCGAGCAACACGGCAAAATACAAAGCTGCAACGCCTGACTCCCAGGCATGCACTCTACCCACTATCAATTGTTGCCAACATGAGCCGCTCTTCCGGCAGGAAATCCATCAAGAAAAATATGATGCTCAACCAGAAGAGCTTGATGTGACTGGAATGACCACTGAGAGCCTGAAGGATAAACTGCTCAAGCATAAAGTTGATACAGGGCCCACGATGCCTCCATCCAGAAGCTGTATGAGAAAAAGCTGCAGAAGCTGCTTGACAAGGAACCTCTCCAGGCTCCTGAACCTCTGCTGGTCCTCACAGATACAGATCTCAACCACAACAGCAACACCAACTCAGAGCACTGCACCGACAAGGAGGAAGAAGAGACGCCAGTACAACAGCCAGAGGCCAATCCTGAGCCAGTTCCTGAGTTGGTTCCAGTGGTGGAGATGCCAGTCAGAAGCTGAGGGAAGACTCCCGTCACCTTCTGAGCATGATTGTGATGTGTTAAACATATTTCTAATTATTATTCAAGATTCAAGATTTTTGTTGTCATTCCAGTTGTACAAGTACAGTGAGGTGAAATTATTTGGCTGGGAGACTCCATTACAGAAACACATGTGATAATGATAAGATAAAGTTTAAATATACATATATATATAGGTGTGTGTGTCTGTGTGTGTCTGCATACACATATATAAAGCAACAGGTATAACATAATGAGATATAAAATAAGTAAAAGTAAGAGTAGAAATATATAAATCAAGTATAAAAATCAATAATGGGTGCATATCATTACTATTATTATTATATTTTATTTGATAAAGGTATTTTTTTCCTTTAATCTAACTTTTTAACATTTTTACAATTCTCTCTGAGGAACAATCACCTTATGGTGGTGGAGAGGTTTAAGTGTCTCTGTGAACCTGAGAGCTGTGTTGTCTAGTACCTAGTGGTTCTGGTAGGGTCTCCCATGGCAAATTGGTCTCAGGTGAGGGACCAGACCCTGAATGGTTCAAGAAGACCCCATGAAAGATCCAGGAAAAAGCGATGATACCCTGCCCGGAGGAAGCCCGGGGCCCTCATCTGGAGCCAGGACCAATATGAGGGCCCATCAGCGAGCACCTGGTGGCCGAGTTTGCCACAGAGCCTGGCTGGGGTAGGTCCAAAAAACAACGTGGACACTTCTCCATCTTGTGAATCCACTGGCTACAGGAAGAACCAGTGGGGTCAAGTGCACTCCCAGACAGGGAACAGTGAAGGCAAAGGGTCTCAACAGACCAGACCCTTGGAACAGAAGCTAGCATTAAGGACGTGGAATGTCACCTCCTTGGGGGGTAAGGAGCCAGAGCTTGTGCGGGAGGTTGGACAGGACTGGCTGGATCTGACAAGGCTCACCTCTACTCACGGCATTGGATTTGGAACCAAGGTCCTAGATATGGGTTGACATTTATTCTTCTCTGGAGTTGCCCAAGGTGAGAGATGCCAGGTGAGTGTGGGGGTACTCAAAAGTCCCCGGCTGAGGGCCAATATACTGGATTTTAACCATGTGGATGAGAGAGTCATGTCCCTACGCTTTAGGATAATGGGTGGGAAAACTCTGACTGTTGTCTGTCCCTATGCACCCAACAGTACTTCAGAGTATTCAACCTTTTAGGAGACCCTAAATAGAGTCCTGAATGGAGCTCCTGCAGGGGACTCTATCATTTTACTGGGAGACTTCAATGCACATATGGGTAATGATGGAGACACTTGGAGGGGTGTGAATGGGAAGAACGACCTTCCTGATTTGAACCCAAGTGGTGCTTTATTGTTGGACTCCTGTGCATGGATTGTCCATAACAAACACCATGTATGAACATAAGGATGCTCATAAGTGTACATGGTACCAGAGCACCTTAGGTCAAAAATCAATGATAGATTTTATAATTGTATCCTGTGATTTAATTCCACTTATTTTGGAC
>OMLC01003229.1:5618-15888 GCA_900302585.1 Regalecus glesne | reverse complement strand
CAAGGAGCTCTTGTTGACTTGGCTTGTACAATGAGTGTGTACTTTTCTTTTTTTTCACTGGTCCAGTAATGTGGTTTTGGGCTGATGCGTTCTCCACGTCTCTGTCTCCTTCTGGTTTCCTCTCCTCTCTCAGGCTCTGTCTCTGGTGAATAACCGGATCTCCAAAGTCCATCCTCATGCCTTCGCCCCTCTCAGGCACATCCAGAAACTCTACTTCTCCAGGAACCATCTGACCGCCATCCCCAAGAACCTGCCACACTCGCTGGTGGAGCTGCGCATCCACGAGAACCGCATACAGAAGGTGGCGGAGGGCGCGTTCTCTGGACTCACCAACATGAACTGCATAGGTCTGCCATGTCGACGACTCCCCCACACACCTTCCTAAACCACAGCAGAGTTCACTGCTGCCTTGGCCTGTGTGTCATAGTGACGCTGATTCCTGTGAATATAAAATAAGAGAAAAACATGTAGGGTCTTTGGACACATCACATGTGCTGTGCATCCCTCTGTCTTCCAGAGATGGGCGGGAACCCGATCCAGAACAGCGGTTTTGAGCCCGGAGCCTTCAAGGGACTCAAACTCAACTATCTTCGCATATCTGAGGCCAAACTCACCGGCGTGCCCAAAGGTAAAACCTTAACTGTCTGCTGAACACATGGAGTAACTTTTACGTGAGTTCTGACTAAATCATCCTCGGATTAGTTTAAGTGGATAGTGAGTCTCAAGCTAAGCCACCCTCATCACAAAGAGCCCCTCTCACCCCCTCCACCTCACCTTTCAACTACTCCCATCAGCTCGCTGCTATAAAAACCCCTTGCCGAGAAAAACACTTGCAGAACTTCTTCATCCAAAACCGCCATTGGCAGTACTCTGCCTTAGTTCGTTGCTTCCTCTATTATCTGTTTTACCTTTATTTCCACCTCCATGGCTGGTGTTCTTCATGTTCCATCTGGATTCTATCAACTAATTGGTCATTGGAGCCCTGAATTTATGCTGGGTTTCTTTTTATGGCAAAGTCCAGCTCAACCAATCGCATCAGAGACACATGTCTGTCACCCGGGGACAGACATGTCGGGGGAACCATAATCTCAGCTATCAGGGAGACATCAGTGTTTAAGTCACACGGCTCCATCCAGAGTTCAGCTCAGCTGCTTTACAAGGAAGCCCCCCCTGCTCATTTGATTGACAGCTAAGTTGCAAGCAGTGCCGACATACTTCTGCTTTGTCTAACCTTTACTTCACCCACCGCCCACCCATACTGAGAGTAAGGCAGCCTCTGGTTGGGCAGCCACAGTGTCTGTTGAGGCAAGGGGCGGGTCCGATAATATGGTCAGCCAATGACAGTGGTGACCCATAAACTATGGTACTAGTATTTGAATGAGGGTGTATTGTTCGAGGCAGTTGTGCAAGCCGTGAGACCTTTTGGTGAACACCACATACCAGATGTGTTCCCAGACACAATATGAGTTTGTCCAAAATATCCCCTGCCCCTTTAGCCGATGAGTGGATAGGAAAACAGGCACTAACAAGCACATCTAGACAGCAGGTCATAGAGCCAGTCAGGGACTCTTTTAGGCCCGTCATGAGCTGGTTGTGATCTCTGTCTCCCAGACCTCCCAGACAGCCTCCACGAGCTCCATCTGGACCACAATGAGATCCAGGCTGTGGAACTGGAAGACCTGAGCCGCTACAAGAACCTCTACAGGTACACGTAGACTCCGAGCGCTCTCTACGACTGACCACATCCACCCTGAGGGCTTTCGGTAGAAAGAGACAATTACTCTCCTGTGTGTTTTTCACAAGTAGACATTCCCAGTCAGCATCGCCACACAGGGGCGATGCAAAGAACTACAAGCAGAGACACCCGAAAGAGAGGAAAATGATGGGGAGATCGTACGGCCCCGCATTCACGCACATGTATGTGAGAGCGTCATTTTCCTGTCACGATCAGTCCCCACGTTGTGGGGGCGGAGCTTGGGGGGGATTAACGCCACATGCCATTCCTTACGCCTTGCGGTGGATTCGAACCTGCGGCATCTGCTTTGTCAGTTCACAAAGTGCGCCCCCTACCACCTGTAAGTGGTGATGGTTTGGTGCTGAGATATTTGCGTGAGCTTTGGAAGTACTTATCATCAGGGTGTACTATGATGTGTACTTTGGATACTGATTCCTTGTGTTTGGGTTAGGTTTGATTGGTCAGTGTCTCATAAAGGACTTCAGAGCTGAGCTAATGAATTAGAAAATGTGTTCAAATTAATTCACATTCAATTCACACATCGTCTCTCATTTCCTCTTCTCCCCTGTCCCCGGCTGTCAGGTTGGGCCTGGGCTACAACCACATCCGTAACATAGAGAACGGGAGTCTGTCCTTCCTCCCACGACTGAGAGAGCTTCATCTGGAGGATAACCGTCTCACCAGCGTCCCCAAAGGGCTCCCGGATATGAAATACCTGCAGGTGAGACGGCCTCAGGCACACCACTCCACCTGGACCTCGGTCCACATCGCAGAGACATGACTTGCTTGTTGCACGTTGCATAATCTCAAATGGCAGACTGAAGTTCTAGGTGTATGTACCTCTTCTTGCCTGTAGGTGGTGTACCTCCACTCCAACAACATCAACCAGGTTGGGGTGAATGACTTCTGCCCTCGGGGCTTTGGGATGAAGAGGACGTTCTACAACGGCATCAGTCTTTTTGCCAACCCCGTCAAATACTGGGAGGTGCAGCCCGCCACCTTCCGCTGCGTCACTGACCGGCTGGCCATCCAGTTTGGTAACTACAAAAAGTAGAGAGAGGGAGAGAGAACGGAGGAGATGGAGATGAGGAAAGAGGAGGGTGGAGAAGGGATGGATGGAGGGAAAGAAGTCTAACAGATGAGGGAGGTGATAATTATAACTGACTAAATCAAATTCAATAAAAAGTTTCCCCTATATTTGGATGGAGGGAGAGGGAGGACGAAGGCGAGCAGAGGGATGAAAGTCAGAGGGAAGTGACCCAGAGGTTGATGGTGAGGAGAGGAAAGCGTTGTGTGTGCTCCATGTGATGGTTTAGATCTCGGCCACCTGGAGGAGAGACACAGAAGAGATCATGTGAGAGAAATGTCTTCCCCCTGCCAAAACACACGCACACACACACACACACACACACACACGTGAATACCGCGTGTCGGCCCCGCGTGATGTAGTCCATTCCACTTTTTACACAGCAGTCCTTATCGTGATACTCGTAGTGTTTGTTTCTTTACTGTCCTAGTGGAGCTCTGCAGGTACACAGCAGAGAGGCGATGCATTACAGATGTGTGTGTATACATATACAGACGTGATGGAGCGAGCGCTCTTTGTATGACCCTGTGCAACTTTCCCTTTCTTTTCTGGTCCCCAGGTCGTTTGGGGTTAAATTCTGTGATCATAATATGTACTGTATATCCATTATAAATTATTAGCCTCCGAATCGGGGCCTCATCTATATATGTTTTTAAGCCTCATAGCAGAAACTAACGTCAAAGCCACACATTTACAATTCATGAACATGCTTTGTAACTCTGACAGAACCAACTGAGTTACTGGACGAGTGGATCGGAGCCCACTCGTCCATAGGAGACACTTCTAAAAGTCTTTGTAAAGGGACATTAATGTCCGTCATCTTTGCCTATTATCCAAAGGAAACCAAACTGCTGGCCTGCCAGAGTGTGGAGTCTTGTCTATGCCTGTATTTACTATTATACTGTCTGTATGGTAGCGTAGTAGAGTGTCTCTGGAGGGGACACGGAGGTAGTGTGGGGCTTGCCCCACATGTAGGAAACACACAGTAGCGCGCTTTGCCTTGAACCTCTGGAGGCGGTGTGTTCACACAAAGAGGGGCCACAGCAATAGTAGTGTCTGATGCATTGTTTTGCACATCTCTGTCATGCTTTACTTGCTTGGTGGGTCATGTGGGGTGGGGCGAGGTGGGGTGAGCCTATGTGGTGCCACATTAGCCATAAATACTCTGTTTTACATCTGTCTTGTAATCTGAGAAGCTACTGCTGCATGTGAATAAAGAGATTTTTTTTTCAGTCTGTACCATTTGACCAGAGGAAACGTGATGCCCTTGGGTTGGATGTTGTGTGACCAATAAAGGAGGAATTCAACAGTGACCATGGATGAGTGTCCTCTTGACAAAGGGGGGAATTGGAGGAACCATGCAACACACACATGCAGGGCTGGGGCTGGGCTCCAGATGAAACCACGGGAATGAGAAGAGATTAGTTTAGTTCTTTCAAGGTTGAAATCATTTGAATGTAATTATGTAAATTAGATCAATAATTAGATGAGCAGGTAATCTTTTATGTGTAATAGATGGATAATGAGCTTGATTCTTGGCCCATGTTGTGCTCTATTGGTTTGTCCCCAGGTTGACCCAACGGGTTTTTAATGGTCCCTGTGCTCCAAAATCTCCGCCACATGCATGCAACGACCATCAAACTGTACATGTTGTGATATGAATGAAGTTGGGTAAATCCTGGCTGCATAGCTCTGGAGCTAGAGCGTTTGCCTGGTAATCAGAAGAGTGGTGGTTCGATCCCTTCAGAAAGCGTGTTGAAGTGTCATTGAGCAAGACACTGAAACCCCGACTCTTCTAGCTCTGTGATGGAGTGGTGACCTGTCTAGGCTATTTCTCCACCTTTTATCCCATGAGCACTGGGATAGGCTCCAGCATGACTTCAGATAAGCAGTTGAGATGGATGTATGAATGGCCGGATGGATAAGAACAGTGTGTAAGTATCATGTTAGCCTGTGGATGGATAGCTGCATGTCTTTGCACAATAGTACATTTATGTGTTCTGTTTAAAGGGCTGCGGTTTATGTGCCATGTCAAGTCGTCCAATGGATCCCATATCATTTCCCGAGCATCCTTCGTCACACTCACACATGCCCTCTAATATGCACACATGCACTATCAGCTACGCAATTTCGAAGCGATCCTGTGAAGCAACATTTTGTATCCCCAACAGAGCGTGTCTCCTGTGCGTCACGTTCCGCGGATATACGCCAAACGTTATTTTGAGCTTTGTCCAGACAAATCTTTAAACCAATATCTTGTAATCAATGAAGTTTTACAAAAGATACACACCGAATTCAGGAAAACTTTAATCTGGGCGTATTTAAATAAAGCTAAATGACTTGTATTAAATATTGGAGAAGTCCACGACGCCACGGATGCTTGTGAGGTCCGTGTTATTTTGGGGATGCAAAATTGAGCACAACCCGGTGAGGCGCGTCATCGCGCCGCCAGCTCCGGTCCGTCGTGTTGACACGCCGGACGGAGGCTCCGCTGCTGCTGCTGGTGAAGAAGAGGAGGCTGGAGGGGGATTTGGGCTCGAATTGGAGATTGAGAGGAGGAGAAACCCCCCAGGACACACCAGAAGAGACGGTTTCCATGTGCGGACCGTCTATGGACGCGTCGTTGGCAGCGGCCCATCGATCCTCCGTCGAAGCCGGGGAGTAGATTTGAAGTGACGCAGGGATGCGCTGTTGACTCGGCCGGCGGAACAAACGACATGTTCCAGATGATCCTCGGCTCTGGTGGGGGACTAATGTGCTACTGAGAGAAGGTATTGATCCACGACCCCCGTAATGTCTGTCGCCTTGACCCTCTGTGTCTGTCATCTTAAAGGGCCTAACGATGCATGTTGTGCCGCTGATCAGTGATGGATGTTCAACCATGTGGTGGTGGTGGTGTGTGTGTGTGTGTGTGTGTGTGTGTGTGTGTGTGTGTGTGTGTGTGTGTGTGTGCGTGTGCGTGTGCGTGTGAGCAGTTCTGACACTGATCCACCCAATAAACTCACCGTCTGTGACTAAGAGTGCGCTCGCAGCAAGACAGACACAATTGCCTGTTAAGTCAGTGTTGCTTTTATTGGGCCTCGCTGAACAATGCCTTGATGTGTGTCATGGCTGAAGCCAACATCAAGACATGCAGAGATTATTTTAATGAATTAAGCTGCCCTGAGATCTGTGTGCGGGCATTTCCTGATCAGTGATGTTACACACACATTTTGTGGGACATAGAAAGGTCAAATATGTTACCGTAGGTCTCTTCCTTTTTTCTTTTCCCTCAGAAAAGATACTGTAAAGTAGATGCTTTAGAAGGTAAATAAAACATCTAACCATTTTCTTGTACGATTTAACCTGCCTAGAGTACAATATTAGTTTGGTCAGCCGCATACAGTACACCAACAGAACGAGTGCCAGAAACTTTAGATTATGGGAAAGTCTATTTCTCCTAAGTAAAACAAACACTGAAAATTATATGGAAAAAAAATCAGAAATTCCTTTGTGACCCACGTCTGAACAGAGGTTCTTAAACTTTCTCAGGACACAAATGAGCAATTTAATCTTTTATCATGGGACCAAGGCTCATTAAAATATATTGCTTCTCTTGTCCAGTGGGGACCTGTCAGCCACAGACCTATGGCCTTCTTTTTTCTGCTTCAAAGCTATAGCAGAAATATACTGTTCCAAAAGGATCATTAAAAATGGGAATTCTTTATGTCTTTGTCTTGCAAAAACTGTATTGTCACTGTGACTGTGAAAGTTATCCAAGGTGGAAAATGGGCAGAACTTACTATTTTATTGTCTGAGTCAAATAAACAGTCTGTAGGTCAGCTGGTCAATGATTGCCACTCACTGTCAAGTTGGGGTCACTGCAGACCCATAAACTGATGCCATAGAAGTCTCTAATTAGAGACAGGAATTGGGGTGTTTCTATGTTATCTCACTCCTACACACAAATACTCAAAACTTCCTTATTCATCTTAAATCTTACTAAGTGTCTGCATTGACCTTTGAGATCACTTTTGTATGTTTGTATGCTTGTGTGTGTGTGGTGTGTGTGTGTGTGGGTGGGTGTGTGTGTGTTTGTGTCCATACTGGTGTCCCAGTCTGGCTTGACTGAGTGTTCGTGTGACTGCATGCTCAAATGTGTGTCTCCACATGCCTGTGTGCATGCTCTTGTGAGTGTGTAGCTATCAACATTACCCTAGTCAATACCCACATGTCTGCGTATTGATCATACTATCAATGAAGGATGAGGGATCTCGAGCTGCAGTGAAGGCTTATGGATCTGTTTAGACTTTTACTGAGACCACACGGAGAGATCAGCTGAAGTTTTGCTAAGGATCAGTTTCAGGACAAGATTATTGGATCTTTGAGAGTCGTACAGTGAGCTTCAAATGCATATCTGATTAAATCGGTTGGGTGGATTCATATGTACACTATCTGTTCCTGTGAAGAGCTCTCAGTTTTGCAATGCATTCCGTTGGATGCTTGGAGCATAGAAAATAATTAATTTAAATACCATCCATCCATCCATCTATCCATCTATCCATTTATCCATTGTCAACCGCTTATCTGAAATTGGGTCGTTGGGGACTTGAAGCCTATCTCGGCCCTCATTGGGCAAAAGGCAGGGTGCCCTGTATTTGTTGCCAATCTACCACAGGGCAAAGCAGTAACAGGAACAGTGTCTTGCTCAAGGACACACTTCTCTGCAGGTGTGGGAATTGGACCTACAACCTTCTGATCACCAGACAACCGTTTCACCTACTGAGCCTTGCCGCCCCATTGATTTAAATAACTTGTAATTATATGCAAATAGTGCAAAACTCCAGCAGCCCTGGATGAAGCTTAGGTCTGTTGTTGCTGTTCAGGCGTTATAGACGGATGGTCAGAACTGAAGTTAGAAGCTTAAGTTCTGAGACAGTTAGCTCAAACTTGTCTTTGTTGTGTCTACTCAATGGAAATTGGATGGATTGCCAGATCAATAGATTTAAAAAAAAAAGGATGTCAGTTCATTTTATAACAAGTCTTGGTCAGCCATGATGTTAAATAGTCTGAAGACAATAGGGGCTTTAAACAACAAAGTTAATTGGTCCTGCCTCTTGTTAACATACATGGTGGTTGATATAATCAATAAGACCAAGATTTGTAATAAGGAGGATTTTCTTGTTTTTTCAGCACTGTGCTGTCTTCAATAGATTGGCCTCTCTGTCTGACAATTTAGGCTATGTCTCTGGTTGTTCGGGCTATGAAGCAAATGAGAAATGTTGTTTCACTCTGAGATGCAGGCTCATTACAGGTTGTAACTACTGCTGACTGTTAGGGACCTTTGAGCTGAAGGGCTGTGTAACGTTTTCCTCCTTAATACCATTTCATTATTCCAAGTAGTCTACTAAAACTCTCTGGCTTATATCATTGATGGCTATTTCCTTCTATCAGAGCTGTAACTTCCTTACAGCATACCTTCAGCTTGTTTTGGTCATAATCCATACCTTAAAAAGCAAGTGAACTGTCTCCATATTGCAGTTTTTCTCTAAAAAGATGGGAGAGTCAACTACTTGTCCCATGCTAATCTTAATATTATAAAAAGTATGATTGTATTTGTATTTCATGGATATGTGTGTATATGTTTTTGATTGTACATGCAAGTGCTCTCACATGCATGCATGCTTGTGATACTTGTTTGTTTTCTGCAATATCTATCCTTATGTACTGTAAAATACAAAGTAGGTCAGAGGTAGAGTACGCACCCACAAGTCAGGAGTCACGGGTTTGATCCCACTGTGGAGCATCAGGAAGGGCATCTGGCCTCTATCCTCCCCATGTTCGGCAAATGTGAGCCATATGTTCTAAAGCCTTTGAGTGGTCAATAGACTAGAAAAGGACTATATTAAAATGAGTCCATTCACCATTTATGCATTTTTCTGTGTGTTTGTGTGTGTGTGTGCGCGCGCGCGTGTGTGTGTGTGTGTGTGTGTGTGTGTGTGTGTGTGTGTGTGTTTGAAGGCACACATTCACCCGTAGGTGTGTGTCGCTGGGTACCAGTGATCTAGCCCTACAGGGTAAATATGCAGGGAGCAATTAGTGCTAATTGGTTAGATGTCAGACAGAGTAGCACTCACTGTCATTGGCCGTATTACTACAGAAAGCCTCTGGAAATCAATGCAAGCATTATAAGCATAAGCCAATCTAAACTGAGGTAATCTTTCTTTTAAGTTATTAAAGAAGTCAAACAAAATTTTAAGGTGGTAAATATCCACATAATTTACAGTTGCAGGACGCATTTTCATGAACAGTATCAGACTTTTCAAGACAAACATAGCTGGATTGCTATAGTTGATAGTTTATGGAGTTAATATCTTACTTAGAGATTAACACAAAAACAAACGTCATATTTTTGCTATATTTCTCATTTACTTCTTCTCTATTTATGACACTAATGATCATGAGCATCCAACAATGAGTCAAACAAAAGGAACAATTCCCATCCCCAGGTAATCGTACAAATGAAGAGATTAAGTATTTCTTTATCACAAACCTGTCATTTCAGACCTCCATAAAACAAAACAACAAACATATTTTTTGCTTTCTTGGCAATAAATCTGAGCAAAGAACTGAGGCAGAAATGTCCATAGATAAAATGAAGTAATGTAGTGAAATGTAGGTTGTGAAGTAAAGATCAGAGGAATAGTATTAACTTGTGAATTGTTTTAGAAACTCCTTTTCATATCTGTGCAATTCAGGAAAAGACCAGACAAGCACACCGAATCGACGTCATGCAAGACACGAGACTTGAAACTGAGTCGGTGTGCAGCAAAAATCCCCTGCAAATCCCCAGTGATCTGAAATCTTGCTTTGATTATTTTTTTTTTGGAAAAAATATTTTTTAAAAAATAAATCAAGTTTCCTCTAAAAGTTCTCATGCATCTCAGTGGGCTGACAGCCTATCTTATCCATTCTGTCCAAGAAAGAAGACACTGCTGCAACAAAACTTATAAACTCCTAAAATCTTCCCAGTCAGGGAGCAGATCCCATATCTTTGAGGAACAGATTTTCACAGGAAGGGTAATATGATGGCAAATGAACTAAAATAATCCAATGTGATTCTTATGCAAATTATCAAATCTAATTTTTTTCTCTGCTAGTTTTGTTCTTTGAGGATGTTTTTCAAACTGAAAATAAAAAGGAACATCTGTTGCAGGTTTATGCAGCATATGATGTACACTCTGCGCTGCATAGTATATAAGGAGTGTGTGTTCGTGCTATTTCTAAGCAATTTACACAGAACTGTGTGATGTGTGAATGTTAACAACACATCATAGACCAAATTTCCATAACAGCATTGTAGCATAATGTGTGTCAATACGGCCAGTTTGTCTGTGCAGAAAGAAAGCCTTCAGGCCTGCTGTATTTTCTCCGTCCTCTCCTGCTTTCAATTTCTGACCCCCCCATCC
>OMLC01003200.1:4310-14737 GCA_900302585.1 Regalecus glesne | reverse complement strand
ATATATACTCAAAGTAGATATTTAAAAAGTTCCATTAAGCACAAGCTCTTATGTTTCATTCTTATAATGGAACTGGAGGCGACATCAACACATTTGTCAGCTACCCATTATTTGTCTCCCAAGCATAATTGTACTATACTTCAGACTGATGAAAACACACATACGCACACACATGCAGACACACACACACATACACGCATGTGTACCCATACATGCAAACACATACATAAGGAGCCATTTTCCTTTATCTGCCTCAGCAGCAGCAGCAGCAGCAGCGCAGTCAGCTGCAGGTCACATGACCAGCTGCCTGCTCGAACTGAGCATGCCCAGGCACCTCAGTGTTGTCAGGCAAAATATAACACAGCAGTAGGACCAGAGATCTGCAACAGATAAACACACAGACTCACAGACCAGCTGGCTCGCTCACAGACAACACGCTAGCCAACGCCGGGAGAAAGGCTGTCAAAATGGGGGATGCTTGCTCTGCCATTTTCTGAAAGCTGTTTCTAAAGGGCTCATTCTCATCTCTCATTTCGCTGGAGAACAGTCAGCGACAGAGTCAGGTGTGCCCTTTCAGAGGCGAAGGAGCTGAGGCAAGGACAGCATCCTTCTCTCCACCCTGTGTGACGGTAAGTGTCGACTGAGGGGGAAGGAACGAGGGGAGCTTAATCCTCCTGCATCTATGCGTGTTTAATAGTTATCAAAGGGGGTGGGTGGTCCATTTGTCTATGCCTCTATTGATATGTGAGACGGCCGGGGAGGTGGAGGGGTTGGGGAGGGGGCTAAGCATATCACAGGGCCCAGCAGGCAAATAAAGGGGAAGCACAAGGAAGTGGACTACTGAGAGGTGATGATGTTGTCACTGTTATTGATGATGCATCATTATCATTGTCATTTGGGCGGCAGGGGTAAAAGTCACCAGTGGGTTGTTTTGGAAAAGACAGGAGTTAATCCAGCATATCATCATATCACACAAGATCTCTGACAAACAAGCCTCATGGAAACAAAAACATGATGCTATACACATTAGTTATGTATATTGTATGTATTGTCTATCTATTTATTTATCCATTCATTTATTTATTTGATATCTTTTCCCCCCCTTGATTTGATGGAAACTGCTCCAACCAAGGATGGGGTTCATTTGGATTGTTGCTCTCATTGGAAATCCTTTAGAGGTGGGCTGAAATCTAAACTGTACATCCTATTCTGGCAGCCCTTTTTCTCGCTATCTGTTCTTGTTTGTGTACTAGTTAAGGTGTGAGCGTTGTCATTGGTTTTTATCAGGTTCTGTAGCTTTGGGGTTTTACATTGTAGTGTAATTGAAGTGTGTTGAGATGTTTATACCAACCTGTACAGCTCTGCCTTTGCTAAATGGACTCTGTAGTCTTTGTTTACATGTGACACAAAATGCAGTGGCTGCTGGGAGATGTAGAAGGTAGCTGCATTGTCATCTGTGTGGTTTGTGATGTCTGTGCTGCTGTCGCTGCTGCTGCTCATAGTTCCTGCTGTTTATGTAACAATAGCTCTTTTTAGAATTTACTTCTGCCCTGAACACGCCTCCTCCACGGGCCTCTTCAAATTCAAGGCCTTTTGTCTTCCACTCGATGGGATGCTTTTGACTGATAATAGTTATTAGAGCTTTATTGTGCTAATTTTGTCAGCGATCTCTTAATGTATGTACTACACATCCTGTGGACACAGCTTCCTCTTCCCCTCTTCCTCTTTTTGTGGCTGCTAAGACATTCCCAGGCTCAGTTGACTGTGGCTCATCCAAAATGGCTGTCAGGTGGTGCAGCTTGGACGTGCTGTTTCTAATGCATATCTGTGATCGTGTCCTAACCTTTGGTGTGCAGGTGGAATTAGATGAAGTTCATCGAGATGCAGATGAAATTAACATCCTGGTTGGTGAATGTGCACAGCATGAAGCGTCTCACCCACACACTCGCGCTACAGTGATTAATGCCCCTCTGACAGAAGGCAGAGAGATGGCTGTTGCTAGGATACATGGAAAGGTGGAGTGCGGACGATTAAAGAAAAGAGGATGGTTTCATTTGCAGAGCCTACCACCGTTGAAGATAGGCTCTCTGCGTTGCCCTCTCCTCATTTTGGTTTTCATGATATCTTCATTTTCACATTTATTTATTTTCTTTGTCGTCCAAGGTTTTCTGATGCCTGGATAGCTGGCCTGACAAAGCTAAATTTCCCGTTGTCACTCCTTCCAACTGGAACTCGGCTGCAATGAAAAGAAAGGCCTAACCCTGTCTGAGCTCGCCCTATGAACAGCAGACCTGATGGTAAGACAGCGGGGCTCGGGTCGGTGGGGTCATTACATTGACGTGAACCTTGGTGTTTGTCATTCATGGTGTTATTTATGGTCTAACCAGCTCAAAGCCGCCTCACTGGGAGTTTATTTTCAAATGTCACTTCCTCTTAAAGCTTATTGGCAAACGTTTGCAGAGATATCTGAGGATCAGTGCACTCTTAAGCCAGGTGTGTGCACTTGGCCTGTGTTGTAAATGAATCCCTAACTTCCGTTCTGTCTTAAATTGAGTTCTGTCAGCACGTCACTTGTTATCTCTTGTTGCCATTTATTTCGTATC
Source organism: Regalecus glesne (assembly GCA_900302585.1). NCBI lineage: Eukaryota > Metazoa > Chordata > Actinopteri > Lampriformes > Regalecidae > Regalecus > Regalecus glesne. Next base: position 12,134 of record OMLC01003200.1, on the reverse strand, counting down.
ACTCTAACACATGGATTCTTATCATATCCTCTCCCTCGGAGATGATCAGCCCTCCCCGTTCAACTGCTTGGGATGCTATAAAAAGCTCTATTGTGAAGTCAGGCGATGGGAGGCTAAACAGAGACCAGGGAGAGAGGCTGTGTGATAAAGGGATGATGGAGGGGGCTGCTGCATCTTCCCACTGCATTAATAATGCCCTGTTACAATGTGTGGGCCTGCAGGACATTAAAGGCCAGTGCTGGACAGACGAGGAGTCGGATGGAGAAAACGAGTCCGAGCAGTTCCTGTACGGCATTCAGGTACAGTGTTAAACCATACGAACAGCATGAAATACTTCTTCATCCTTCTTCACGCCTCATCATTCATTAGGCTAAATCAAAATTATTCATCCGTCCATCCATCCACCATCAATACTTATCCAAAGTTGGGTCACAGGGTCATGCTGGAGCCTATCCCAGCCCTCATTTAGGTGAAAGGTGGAGAAAAACCCTGGATAGGTCACCATTTTATCTCAGGGCTTGAGCAGTCAGAGGTTCAGTGTCTTGATCAAGGACACCTAGACACGTCTACAGAAGGAACCAGGGATTGAACCAGCAATCTTCTGATTACTAGTCACCTCCCCTACCTCCTGGGCTATGCCGCTAAACAGCTCCGTAGTCATTTCAAACACACAGTAAAAAGAGGGCGTCGGACTTGATTTGATGATAAACAGTTTGCTGGGATCTCACATGTGCTGACTTGGTGAGAGTAAAGGGGACCAGCGACACACTTACTGTTTCAACAACTGGGGGAAAAAATGATAGTTTTGCATCCTTAGCCACTAGGTGACTACTGGTGACAACTGATGCTAATGCACATTTCACTTCATTCATTTAAAAAGCATCCTGTCTGATCTAAAGACACGCTTGATCACAGTGCTTCCCATACACAGCGTCGCTCCACACAATCAGAGCTGGATTTATTGGCCATGTAGACTTAAACACACATGGAATTTGACCTCAGTTTTGTAGTTCTCACAGTGTATTTAGCATAGAATGATAATCTCCACTCAGTCTGTCTTCCATGCTCCCTCCAGGTACAAGTTGTAGATTTTTTAAAGGTGGACAAAGCCTGTGTGAGAGAGAGAATGACAAGCTATGTATTCATATTTCAAAGAAAACAGAGGAAATATTATCATTGCAAAAACAAAATTTTTCATTTTTTATATAATCTTGCTAATTTGTGAATACAATGTCTTCTATTATTATGATTATTATTTTATGATCATTATGATTATTATGATTATTATTTTAGTCTATTCCATTAGTAATCAATGTTTGTCTATTGAACCGTCATATTTATATTAGATGTCCACACATTTCTCAGTCACTGATACAGACTTGCTAATTCTGATCCTTCTGGTTTCATGCAGATTTTATCCATGAGTTAAAAAATAACATGTTTTGTGAGGGTTCACATTGACCTGATGAGTGTGAATCATATGTTAGCTGATGACTTTAGATATGATGTGAAATGCAATAGAATCCTGGACTTGGGCTGTAGTGGAGCTCTGTTTCTAACCCCAGATAGCATCAGCTTATTACAGAGATGATGCTACACTGCTTGATTCTTGTCCAGTTAGCGTCTATCCGCTGCAGCAATTCTGACAATGACCATAAAGTTCTTGAATCTTGAATCAGCTGCAGCATTCAAATCATACCCCTGCCCCCTTTAACATGCCTCCTCATCATGTTGAATCCAGTGCTCTAGTTCCATATAAGATCTTAATCTTGACGCTATCTTCCAAGTCTTGTGATTGAAATGTAAATCCAGTCTGGAGCCTGAACCCCACTTACATGGGGCTTGAGATCCTGAATCACTGAAGGATGATTAGAGAGCTGCAGATTCTGATCTGAGCTGTCCTAGTTCAGTGTCATGATAGAAGGATTTGTGCCTGACAGAATCACATAAGATGGTGTTTACAGTCTTGCAAAAATGCTCAGTGTAGTTTCACAACGTGGCAGCATCCCAGTTTCTGTTGAAAAAAAGGATTTAGGTGGAGTTTAGGGAATTAAGGCTGGATGCCTTTCCTGACACCCTGCAGTGGGTTCGAACCCACAACATCTGGCTCTTCAGTTCCTGAAGTACGCGCTGCACCACAGCCTCCCAGCAGGCTCATATAAGTGCTGGGTATAGACTGTGAGTAGTTTTGGATGCTGCCGTGCACAGGCTCAGAAGTGTGTGTCGGAACTAGCTGGAGGACAGACAGAAAGAGAGACAACACTCAGCATCACAGAAATACAGATGTGCAATTGTTCTGAGTGCTGGGCAATGTGATCTCAGCAGCCCCGCTGACATTCATTCAATTCAGTCCATGCCCTTTTACCAGCTTCTGCACACCACGTTTTACTGGGGATAATGGCGTAACTTATGTGTGTGTGTGTGTGTACTGTGTGTCCATAGGGGAGTTGTGCTGCTGACCTATACCGCCATCCTCAGCTTGATGCAGACATCGAGGCCGTGAAAGACATCTACACTGACAGCGCTGTCTCTGTCAGGTATTACACATCGACTCGTGCACAGACAGTCGTCCCATTAAGAGTGGGGAATGCTAAAGCAAAGCTGACAGGGAGAGGGAGAGCGTGCAGGTATTACTTCTCTCCTGTCCCGCAGTGAGTTTCTGTCCCGCGGTGGCGATAAGACTCTTATTTGAGCTATTTTAGCGCATACACTGGTTTCTTTGTCTCAGAGCACACGGATACGTTCCTGCATGCACAGACGCAGCCACATATCACCATTCACACACACACACACACACACACACACACACACACACACACTTTCTGTAAATGTTTGAGAAAACTGATTTCACTCCGACATCTGACAAAACAGTGAAAAATAGCAGTTCTATTTTCCACCCTCTTGTGATGATCAATAGAGGCCACAGACAGCGTGATGGGGCTGCATCTGAGATATCCCATCACCTATGATGAACTCACCGTGTCTGTTTTTGTTCCTCTGAACAGGGAGTACGGCACTATTGATGATGTGGACATCGATCTCCAAATTAACATCAGCTTTTTAGATGTAAGATGGCACTTTTCCTCCTCTGGGATGCCTCCTCCGCTTCTTTAAGTACTAAGGAGGAATCAGCTCACATAAAGACCTTCCACCCTGTGATGGATAGCTTCTGATGTCTTGTTGATTCATAATCTGTCATTCAAATTAGAGGTGGCCAGTAATGCATCATGTGATCTTGGTGTGTGCCTGCCTGTGTGTCTCAGGAGGAGGTGGCGACAGCATGGAAGGTTATCAGAACAGAGCCCATCATTCTGAGACTGCGCTTTTCTCTGTCTCAGTACCTCGATGGCCCGGGTGAGTCACATTGTCTGTGTGGATGAGGGCATGTGTGTGTACTGAGCCATGGTGCTCCTGAGTCAGTCAGTGCCAGAGTTGGATCACTGTAATGGTACACACACGATACTGGTGAACGTTCATACCCTGGAGACCTTATGTATGAATACAGTGAGGGCAACAGCATGTCTTTGTGTGCAGGTCTATACTACTGTCTATGTTCACACATGCTGTATTTGGGATTTTTTGAATCTGTTCTCAGAGCCGTCGGTGGAGGTGTTTCAGCCCTCCAATAAAGAAGGCTTCAGTTTGGGCCTGCAGCTCAAGAAGTGAGTAGAGCTTCACTGCACTCTGTTCTTCTGGTATAAATCACTCTCTACTGCAACCACATGGAGCCACATGGTGCTTTGAACAAGTAGAGTGAGGATGTAAGAATCCAGTGTCCTGCTCAAGCACCCTTTGTTGGGAGCTGTGGTTAAATCTGAGGTCTTAACCGTTAAATTGTCACTGCTCATATGGTGGGTCCCATACACTGCTTTTCCTGATGTCCACAGCATGTATGCATCCATTGTATGTACGTCTGTCTGCCTGTCAGTTTTCTAACACAATGCATTATACATGCATTTATAGATTTAATACACACTCCCAAGGCCGGTTCACAGAGCAACTCACCCCCAAATGCCTAGTGAAGCATGTCACTATTTAAAGTTCTCTAGCATCATTGATTTGTGTTTTCTGATTCTGTGGTGTCACTTGGCAGGATCCTGAGCACCTTCACCTCGCAGCAGTGGAAGCACCTCAGTAATGAGTTCCTCAAGGCCCAGCAGGAGAAGAGACATAGCTGGTTCAAAGCCGGTGGAACCATTAAGAAGTTTCGCGCTGGGCTTAGCATCTTCTCCCCGATACCCAAGTAGGTCTCCCTCTTTCTCTTTCACTGGCCACACGCGGCATTTTAGAGCCGTTTGCAGTATTCAATGAAAAAAGGGGGCTTTGTAATGCTTACAACAACTTACAGCATGAGCTAACCTTACATTTGCCCTCTTCACAAATGGATGTCCCATTCTCCAATGTGCACATTCAATCACAGGCTAGATGCCCTTCCACACACTCTTGGGTGGGATCAAACCTGCAACATCTGGCTTGTCAGTTCCTAAAGTGCGCTCCATTGCTGAGCATATTGATGACAGCGCACTCACTGTGTGACGGTCGGGGGGCAGCATTTAGCTTTTGGTGAATATGTTGAACACATGAGCAAGACCAAATGTTTGCTCCTCAGCATGGCTCAGTGGGTAGATTGGAAAATTGCAGGTTCAATCCCAGCACCTGCAGAGAAGCATGTCAAAGTGTCCTTGAGCAAGACACTGTTCCCCTAACTTCTCTGTCCTGTGATGGACTGGTGACCTGTCCCGGGTCTTTCCCTGTCTTTTGCCCAATGAGTGCTGGGATAGGCTCCAGCTCCCCTGTGACCTTGCTCAGGATAAGCAGTTGGAAAATAGACAGATGGACATTTTTCTTCCTGGACTTTCGTGCAGGTCAACAAGTCTGTGAATGAATCAGCATGCTGGTAACACCCTTCCTCTGGCTCTGCCCCCAGGTCGCCCAGCTTTCCTCTGATCCAGGACACGGTTTTGAAGGGCAAGCTGAGTGTCCCGGAGCTGAGAGTGACCCGCCTGATGAACCGCTCCATCTCTTGCACCATGAAGAATCCTAAAGGCGAGCTCTTCAGCTACCCCCCCAACAGCCAGGTCAGAGCAAACCCAGACATGCATGCAACCTGCACTACCCACATTCCCAACAGAGACTACACGGCCATTTTCTTTCTATTTCTCATTCAAAAATAGTGAGAACTGGGTTGCAGATAATGGGCCTGATCTTTGACATTAAGCCAACATGGCTGCATCATTTATTTTCTGTGGGTCTATATGAAAAGATACCAAAATTCCAAATTATTTCTTGGTGTCCTAGTAGTAATAGTAGTAGTAACAATAGAAGTAGTGATGGTAACAATAATAATAATAATAATAATAATAGTAATAACTCTAAAAAGCAGAAGTATGCTGTGTGTTTGGATTTTAAAGGAAATCCACTTCATTGAATTGAAAGTGACTTGACTCGGCCCTGATGTTGATGATCATGTGTTTTTGAAGACACACATTAAAACCCCCTAACACCCCCTGTCTTGCTGATCCTCTACTCTCCAATAGATTACAGGTCACAGGCGTGTAGCACGACACAGATTACCAATCATACTTAATTAGCATTTGACTCCATAGTGACATCGGCAGCATCGGGATACATTAACAGTTTTGAACACATGCATTTTAATGCATGTCCCCAGCTGTCGGCCATTTAAGTCAAGAGCACCATGTTAATTTTCAAGTTGGGAAACATGATGAAGACATAATTACTAAATATTCAGGGATGGGGAACAGACAGCAGGAGCATCACATGATACTGTGTGTTTTTTGTCTCCTCCACCTGGTTGTTTTGTGTCCACTGTGATGTGTGACTGTAGCCCACCTCCTGCACTGTTCCCACCTGAGTCTCTCCCTACCCCTACCACAACATGGCTGCTGCGGCATCTCCCATAATATTTTGTCTTCACTTGACCCATCAGACTGTGGCTGTACCGGCGGCCAGGGCCCCAGCGCAGATTACCACGAGGCAGCTGATTGAATTGTTTTTCTCATCCCAGGCGGGTGGCCACTGCAAGAACATCCCTACCTTGGAATACGGCTTCTTAGTTCAGGTGAGGCTGCAAGGAGACACGGGGTGCCTAACGTGTCTGCAATAGGAAACAATGATAGACCTCTGCAAGACAGCTACCCCCTATAGTAGTAGAGCAAGCTGTGCATGAAGAGAGAGAGAGAGAGTGTATGTGTATGAGCTCCGTAACTGTGCGACTTGGTTAGTTGTGATTATGAGGAGTAATTTACCTGGCAAGTGAACCGCACGTTATTATGTAAATCCCGGTTGTTGTCTTTTCGTAATACCACCAAAACAGAGGAGATGTGGCTCAGGAGATAATGTGGTCATCTCGTAATCAGAAGATTAGCGGTTTGATCCATGGCCCCTGCATAAAGCATCTCAAAGTGTCCTCGAGCAAGACACTTAACCCCTAACTGCTCAAGGCCTGAGATGGAACGGTGGCCTGTCCAGGGTGTTTCTCTGCCTTTAGCCCAAAGAGCGCTGGGATAGAATCCAGCATGACTCCGTGACCTGAGTTCAAATAAGAGGTTGATGATGGATGGATGAATGGATGGATGAATAGCACCAAAGTAGCAGTGTTTTAATTTGAAGTGTGTCCTTATGGATAATGTAATTGGATAGCTGTTGTAACCATCCTCTCTATCTGTGTGCTACCTTGCAGAGTTGCGAGACGGATCAATGTAATGATAGCGAACCGAAAACAAGCCTGTGATATCAGAGACTGCACAGTCTTGTGATGCTGAAAATATTGCATGTATGGAAATGCATAAGCCATACTGCTGCCATTGGTGGTTGGCTCAACTCATGGAAAGCTAATGTAATGGTGAAAAGACAAAAAATATGGCTTGTTCACTTGCCATGTGTTAGTCATTGAGATGCATTCGTAGGTAAGACCACTCCAAACCTGGAATGTCGGTTACAGAGGACCTCTCTGTTCTCTTTGACATTGTCGGCTTCATGTCATAATGGTTGAATGGAAGAGTCAACAGCTGATGGATAGCCATGAAACCAACCCATTGTTTTAGGCCATGCTAGAAAAGTTGTCCATGGATGTTATGCTGAGCATCACTTTGTACAAACAATAAATTCTATCAAAGATCTTAACCTAAAAACCAATCATAATCATAACACTACCTCATGTCTTCATTCCCAGTCCGACTCCCTCGTAAGTTCCAGGAATTCTTGAAAGTTGACATGAGGTTGACTTCAGCTCCCTGTTGCATCGTAGGGATAGAATTGTAGATTTGTGATAAGCCCACAGTGTAACCATCCTCCATTTCCTCATGTGGCAGAGCTGGAAGGGGAACCGATAGCCAGAGAAACCACTGTATTTGTTTCCTAACAGATAATGAAATACTCGGAGCAGAGGATCCCCACTCTGAATGAGTACTGTGTGGTCTGTGATGAACAGCATGTCTTTCAGAATGGATCTATGTTGAAGGTATCAGAGAACCAAAACAAGAAATGTTTAAAACTACTGGTAATATAAACTTAAACCAAATATGTGTAAATCATATACAGATCAAATCGTATACAATATATAATATTGCAATTGCTTGATTCAACTTTTTTTACTAGTTATAATGGTGCTCCTAACTGTATCTGTACCATGGCATGGACATGTATTCTAATACCTTTCTGTATGTGTGTGTCTCTCTGTGTGTGTGTGTGTGTGTGTGTGTGTGTGTGTGTGTGTGTGTGTGTGTGTGTGTGTGTGTGTGTGTGTGTGTGTGTGTGTGTGTGTGCGTCCGTGGCCATGTGCACGTGTCTGTGTACAGCCAG
>OMLC01003198.1:3597-16564 GCA_900302585.1 Regalecus glesne | reverse complement strand
CTGTAACATGCCCTGTTGTGCCATGCATGTCTTTATGTGCTCTCAAGCTGTTAAAGTTGTCGTCGTGACAAGACAAGCAGCAGGAAATTATTTGCAATGGCAATTCAAACAAAATCTCATTTGCATTTGGAAAAGTAGCCAAGTACACATGATAAAAAAGTGGCAATATACATTCAATCTCACTACAATGCATTGTCCGTGCACATTGGCTGCTATCACCTTGTGTGGAATTGTCATATTGTTGTCTTTTCAGCAATTTACTACAGATGTTCATTTGGTAATCCCTTTATTGGTGTACATTTATCAAAAAGAGCGTATGCGGCACAGCACCTTTTTCTGAATAAACCATTACTTGGTAATTATGGAAATGCTGACTTGGTGAGTATCGGTCTTAGTGAGGGCCTAACATGCATAATAATCCTTTAAAACCTTTCTATGCATTACATTTCATATCAGTCATATTAACACACATGCATACAAGCCTGCAGTTCACGGATTACCACTCGCGTCCACCTTCAATGCCTGTTTTTGTTATGCTTCTGTTCTACTTTCTACTTTGCTGCTTTGTGACACTGGAGATCCCCCCCGGGGACTAATAAAGGAACATCTTATCTTATCACTTCCTATGGTTTGATGAAATCCAGAAAACACCTTTAATCGCCAGTGAACATAAGCTCTACCTGCTTTTATGTCTAGCTGTTAGATGCAGACCACCACTGAGCTTTTTTTTGTGGACCTCATGGTGTTAGATTTCGACTGAGAGGTGCAGCTTTACATATCACGATTAGCCCTCATGTTGTGGGGATGGACATGGACCTAGATAAAGTGTAGAGGATTAAGACTGGATACCCTTCCTGATGCCCCACGGTGGGGTCGAACCCACAACCTCTGACTCATCATATCCCTTCAGTAGCCCCCTAAGGTCCTATATAAATGGAGTTCCATTAATTGATTGATGAAAGTGTGTTTAGGATTTGTGAATATGGATTAGTGAGGAGGTCCATATCAGCAGTCATCATCACCATGCAGATGTTTGCCTTGGGAAATGGGAGCATATTGACGAATGGCTGCTGGTCGGATGCAGTTGCTCTGATACTGACATCCGACATTACTGGTCATTTGGAAATGTGTCCCACATCACAGTCTGGAATTCACATTTTAGTATTGTCATTTCTGAGAGACATGGAGAGGAGCAGTCATTGTATGGTTAAGATTCACGTATATAGCTAGACCGGGCCAAAGAGGATATTCTTGGTTTCATTCAAACTACCCAACAACATCTCCCGCTTATCCCCATCATTGCATACAGGCTTATGTAAAGAGCATATTTACTAATGGATTGGCTGGCAGATACCTGGATGGCCATTGTGTATCAGTGCCCTTTTTACATTGTCATTCAAGGGTAAGATCCACTGATGAGCCAAAACATTATGACGTCCTGGCTAACATGATGTGCCTAACATGCAGAGACATCAAGTCCTGTAAGTGACTTGGTGGAGTCGCTAGAAATGGGATTGAAATTGTGAAACTGAAATTTTTTGATGCAGGTGAAAGCAATCTGATTAGTCTGTTATATGTATTCAGCTTCCTCTACTTTCATCAATAGACCCCCCCCCAAAAAAAAATTATTGTATACTACATGCCTTTTTCTAAAATGACTCTTTTTTTGAGGATTAAGTTAAACTGAAAAGAAAGAATTTGAATGTTGAAAAACAAATTTAAACAATATAATAAAATAATATAGAGTAAATGAAATGCTTAAATGTGTAAATGATACAACACAACTATTAAAAAAAGTATTAATGACAACAACTTTAATTTCTATAGCACCTTTCAAAAGACCCAAGGACACTTTACAGGGTGTCGACAAAAACTGAGACAATACAAAACTCTACCAAACACATACTTACTATAAAACAATACCATCATAAAGAATATGATGATACAATAGGTAATGAAATGATGAAAACCATCCACCAGAATATACAAATAGTCAAATGATACAGGTAATATACTCATACAGCATCCAGCCGTAAGATTTGAAATGTTGTCCTGACCAGTTGAAAAGAGAAAGCTTCATCGTGGCTTTTCCTAAGCTGTACCAGTGCTGCTGGCCACCAGTTGAAAGGCTGTAATTCTGCATTTCTAGTAGAAATGTCCTCTGATGTTTTGCTTAAACCAGTGGGAAATGCTATCTCGGATACTGACAGAGTGTTTCCTTTTAAGATTCAATTGCCTTGAGATCTGGTGATGGAGATAGCCATGCCTTGTGGTTTCAATCGCTTTTATGCTCATCAGACCATTCAGTGTCCACTCATGCCATGAGGATGAAGGCATTGTCATCCATCAGGACAGAAATGCTGCAGCATGAGCACGTATCTCGATAGGCTTCATCTCTATTTATCGTAAGCAGTGATATAGACCTAGTTTTTTTTTTTTTTGCCTGATACATCCACCTCAACAGCCCTTCAGTGTGCTTTGTATCCCCATTCCCTCAAGTTGCATTGTTTTTAAGGTTTTATTTATGGGAGCCTGGGAATCTGTGTCTAGGCCCTTCATCACTATGCAATGGTGAGAGCTTTCATTTTTCTTGAAGCTGCAAGTTTACAAGTTTACAGCTTTGGGCAGGGCCATGCAAGCGCGATATTGTTTTTCTGCTAACCTCTGATTTGGTCGCGTGCTGTCAAATTAGAAGTATTCATCTGTGTTCTTGTTAGTGGAATACATGGAAATAACGTGGTTCAAAATGTAGTCAATAAATTAAACATCTGTCGCATCTTTCTTCATGCGTTATCAATCTCCCAGCTGATTTCTTGCTCTAACAAACCCATAGAGCAGTAATTAATATTAAACAACAACAACAATAATAATAATAATAATAATAGTTGTAATTTTTGGCATTTGACCCAGCCTATTGTACAGGAACAGTGTTCAGCCACCGTGGGGCGCTCGGGGAGCAGTTAGGGGTTCAATCTCTTGATCAAGGACACCTCGACATGCTTTCTGCAGGACCGAGGCTTGAACTTGTAACCTTCTGATAAACTTTTGATGATGACAAGAGATGAGATAAAAATATCATGGTGATAGAAGAGGAAAGAGAGAAGTTTGGGAAGCACTTCATTGGAGCCATTCTGTCACAATTATGACTGAGAGCTGCTGAGGAAAGAGCATCAGTGCAATCAGCCAGTTTTGCATCCCCGAAGGATAGTGTTCCACTTTTAAACTCACTTAGCAAAACACATTTTCCTCAACAATTTCTCATTTATCCATTTTGTAATACTCTGTTTAGATGACTCTGCCTTATCAAAACTCCACAAAGCCTTCAAAAGCCTTCACTTTTATCGCCTTGTGGCCTGATATCAGATTAAAGCTGAACTGGAAACCAAGTGGAGCAGACTATTTTCATTTTAATATGGATAAAGTATGGATAAAAATTCACCATTGCAACCAAAGGTTTCTTATCTCGGGGTTAGATATTTAAAAAAGAAACAGTGTAGCAACGGATTAGCAGAGTTTTTTCAACTTCCCTAAAAATTGGGAGTAATAACTAATTGGAGATTCATTAGGGATGCTCTAAAGGATCCTCAAAATAGTTTTCATCCTCTGAAATTAAATCAAGCCAAACCATTTTTGATTAGTTGAAACCAGTATTTCCTTAATGTCTTTCAGGTCAATTAGCCAAAACAGACTAAAAAAAATAGCTCAAATAAGATGTTTCAGTTCATATTAGCTCAAAGTTGTGACTTACAAACAGATGCCAAAAGGTAGTTTAGGACACGTCTATACCCGCAGGACGCTGAATGGCTAAGACTGCTAACATAGATGATTGTGCAAGAGATAAGCCAAGCTACAGCAACAATCCATTCTGAAAGAGGTAGAGAACAGAACGGAATGTGTATCTTGTTCTGGACCCTTCAGTGACATCAAACTTGGCTTATTCAGACACTCGCTGAACTACATCATCCTTGATCGGCCCTAATAAAACCATATTCTCAAAATCTCGACACAGCACTGACTTTCCTCTTTGACCCGCGATTTATCTACCTTGGAAAGGAAAGGGAGCCGTTTTCTTATTCCGCGCTACACAAATATTTTCATGAATGATAAAGTCTCGTTTACTGCCATAGGTACTTAATCTTTAAGACTGATTGAAAACATCTGGTTGATAAATGGCTTGCATGAAATTAAACAGCAAAGGAACACAGAGGGGATTATGGATGATGGCTTATTGCTCCTGAGGGAGGGTTAATGAATATATTAAATGTGGTACGTTTGTGCAGCATCAAACAGGGTGAGCCGAATGAACACCTGAGCTTGCTAAATGTAGGAATTGATTTGATTCTAACAATGGTCGGTCTGTCTGTCTGTCTAGCTACCTATGTATCCATCTACTCATCCATCCATCCTTTCATCTATTCATCAATTTATCTGTCTACCATCTATCTATCTGTTGGTCGGTCGGTCTGATTTCTGTATTTTTTTAGTTCTCAGCCAATTAACTAACTTTAATATTGATTCTGGAGAACATTGTATGTGAATTCCCTGCTGTAAGTGAAGCTGTATGCAGCTTTGAGAAATATAGCTTTTCAATAAACGCTCCCACAACATGACACCTACTGTCACAAACATATTAGAAGGTGATTGGGGAATCAAACCCCTCCGGTGGGGATTCAGCCCACACACACACACACACACACACACACACACACACACACACCAACAATAGTATGAGACGCTTCACATATAATGTGATTTTTCTAGCTACTGGGGCCTCTGACTTGTTTACCCCCGCAGCATTAAAAGAGAGAAAAAAGACCAAAGCTGCAGTGAAGTTTCATGAGACCTTTGCCATGGTTTTGTATCTTCTGGCATTTGCAATTAGCATCAGGCTGCACACTGACATGGAGAAACAGATGCTGTCCATCCATTTGTCATTGCCTCTCTCTTTTTTCATTTGTTGGGTGGGGATTTTACCCTGATGAACTCATTTCATACTTGTGTGTGAGTGTATCCTGAAAATCAGTTACCATGTAATGAGGCCATAGCTACTTGCCTTCAACAGTACAATGATAATTATACTTCTGTCCATTTTTTCTTTGTTCATGTATATGTGTGTTTGCGTGCGTGCGTGTGTGTACGCGCGCACGTGTGTGTGTGTGTGTGTGCGTTTTATTTGAAAAATTGAGGGCATGAAAAAGAGGAATGGGCAGGACTGGCTTGAGATCAAGTCATATCAAGACCTCAAGTCCATCAGCTGACACGTTAAAAGAAGTGAGTCAGTGTGTGATTCTGGAGCTTCCATTCCATAATGTAGGCTGAATGGTTTAGAAAGGGAAAAAAGGACTGGTATGTCATCTTAATAATAGTAATGATAATGATAATAACGTCTTGATACATGCTCAATAATCCAGGTATGGAAATCATAAAAAAGAAGTGAATCTGTTCAACTGGATCAGAAGTTCTGATCCAGTTCAACTGATTCACCTCTTTTTGTAATAATATAGCATAGCTCAGTGGGTAGAGCGGTCGTGTAACAATCAGAAGATTGCAGGTTCGATCCCCGGTCCTGCATACAGCATGTTGAAGTGTCCTTGAGCAAGACACTTAACCCCTAACTGCTCCCCGAGCGCCATATGTTGGCAGCTCACTGCTCCTATACAATAGGTTGGGTCAAAAATGCAGAGAAATCCAAATTTCCCCTTGCGGGACTGATAAGGGAATCATTTCTTTATTTCTAATAACCTTAATTTATAATGCTCCTTTCAAAAGACCGACGATGCTGATGTTTGTATTGGAGCAAATACAAAACACTACTGACACAAATATTAATAAATCCCCCAACACCATGGCCAGAGGTGGAGACCTACACAATGAGGTCTTTAGAGTGCCACAGGGTCCACAATCCTTAGAGTGCACAATCCTCAGTAGCACTGTCTTCAACATGACAGGTTGGTCCTGGTGGCAAGAGCTTATACCCAGGATGACCAATCGTTCATCATGATGGCAGGAGGCTGCTAGAAACTCCAGATCATCAAAGAACCACCAAACATGTGGCTTTCCTCTCAGGGTGTGCTCCCCGAGCCTTTGTCTCAATAGACTTCCCTCAAGGCACCGGGGCTGTGGTTGGCCATTTGTATATTCTTTTTTTTTAATTCCCTTATCAGTCCCACAAGGGGAAATCTGGAATCCTCTGCATTTAATCCATCCTATTGTATAGGAGCAGTGAGCTTCCACCATATAGCACTCGGGGAACAGCCTCTTGAGACCACTGCAGCTGTAAGACCCCCTCTGAAATTTGCTTAAGGCAGCAAGGTACCCAGTTACTGTGTGTGCCCACGAGGAGGCCTGGCAGAGGTCACAATAAAGGAGAGGGTATGTACTGGTGGAGGTAGACTTATGCACTGGGCTGCTTCCTCGTTCACCACAAGGACTAGGCAGTGGCAGCAAGCTGTAAGCATCTTCCCTCTAACTACTGCATGACTGCACTAGACACACCACATCACCCTGGGGGTTGCATGTGTACCTACAAACAGACACGCGTGGACACCACACACCTTTTTACCTCTGTCTCCCACTTTATAGCATCCCCATTTGCTCTACTTCTATTGAAGTAAGACTAACTCCTACCAGTAAGAGGTTTACACTTTGACCATGCATATGCCGTCACAGTGATCTTTGCCATGTACACACACAGAGACACACACACACACACACAGACACCATGGTTTAGAGCTGTTATTCTGTGGCGAGTCCAAATGAATAGACCCATCATTTCATGTCATGAATCCACAGGATGATCGAAAATTTCAGCGTGGAAAATAAAGCAGTGAGCTGTGCTCAGGGGTTTTTCCACAATGACATTCTCAAATGGCCAGATTAAGGAAGAAACGTGATTGAATTAAAAGTCAGATGGTAGCAGCATTAAGGAGGAAAGAAAGATCTTTGAAGATTTCTAATTGTGTTCTCAAAAAGTCAAGTACTGGAGATAAGCTCATTTGACAGCTGGGTTTGGGTGAAGGAGGCCCTTGTTTTGAAAGGAAATGTGTCATATATAATATTCACTCTTAACAGTCGTGGGAACTGATGTTGTGTGAATTCTTATGTTTGACCCCAAAAAGGGACTCTGCTGAGATATTCCCTTTTGGCGGTGGAATTGATGACTGCCTATGAAATAAGATGGGGGGTAACTATAAGCATGGATTCAATCACTTTGAATAGGGGAGTCAAATTGTTAAGCCAAACTTGCTTACACTGCATCATCATTATCATCAGGGGTAATGAGGGGCCAAATGTGATTGTCCTCCTTCAGGGTCTTTAGGTGGGCATGGAGGGTGTTCCTGAAGCCACATAATGGAAGGACACCTAAGTGTGATAGTTTTACATGAAGATACTGGTGTGCCTACAGCCATTACCCAGTCTTTGGTAGGGGGTGGGCCATGGCACGGGGAACCAAAATAATTGGGGACCACCCTCTGTAGCCTTAATCAGCCTTTACTGCACTTGTGACATCTTCAGCCTCTTCTGCCATTTAGGACTTTGTTGGATTGTGCTTTGTCTGGAAATTTCTTCTTAACCGTTCAGGCTTGGTTGACCTTACCAGGGGCCAAGCTGCAGACAGTATAGCTCATTAGCACCCACATCCTTCAGCACCGTGGCTAGGTGGCAGCCCAGGCCCCATTTACACTGGGATTTACACTTGCAACTTGTATGTGGATTGTAATTGGAGGCCAATCTGTCCACATTGTCATACACAATTTTTCTGCCAAACTGATAAACCTGAATCAACTTTCCGGCTATGTACTCATATTTTTCATAATTGTTGCAAAGCACTTTATAACTGTGTGTCCTTCAAAGTGCTATAAAATCTTTTTTGCTTAAATTTCATTCACTCGTGTTATTTAAAATGCATGTAGCCATTATCTACATGGAAAGCCTTCATGCAGGGCTTTCCCATGCTGTATTTTGACCATCTTAGCATTCTTGCAATCACCTCGAGCTAGTGGAGCCTGTTGAGTCCAATATGATAGCATGCACAAGAAAGGTGCAATGGATGCACATAAAACGCTCACCGTTCTCCACAATGTGTGACGAGACTCGCGTCTATAAAGCAAACCACTAAATGAGTATCAGACTCCAACACCTCCGACATGCCATCACGTATTCAAGACAAGGATGGGCAAATCAGTGTCAGGGAGCATGCTCTGTATTTTTTAACCAAGTTCAAGTTTTCTGCTTTTTGGAAACTGAGTAACGTATTAAAGAAATAACACATTCACCTGGCAACATTAATTTGCTTCTTTACTTTGAAACCGCAAGGAGAGTTAATGTCAAATTAGTAGCAATTGATATTATCAAAGGGATATATGTTGTCGTTCATATTCATGGCAATTACTTGGATGATTTTAATTTGATATTATTTTATTCATCTATTCATTTATTTATCAATTTGTCTTGTTATTTATTCATTCCTGTTTTTATTTATTCATGTATTTATTTATTCATTATTGCAAGGTGCTCCTGCTGTTGTCACAGATACTGAAAGAAAACATCTCTCGGTATTTCAAATATTCAGTGACGTTGAAGGAAAAACAAATGACACCATTGTTATTATGGCCATGTTTCAGAGAAGTGTCTAATATGTTTGGGTTTGGGGTCTGATATCTATTAAAAGAAAAGGTCTGTGCCATGGTTTAGTAACTAGGAAAAGTTATTTTTAGCAAACATTGGGCTGTTAAAAATCTGAATCCTTAACATTTTATCCATTAGATACAATTTGACATGGGGCCATGGTGGCTCAGCGGTAGAGAGCACACCTCCAAGTCAGGCAATGTGGGTTGACCCTAACATGGGGCATCAGGAAAGTGCATCTGCTAGGTAAATGTGAGGCATCCACCATTAAGTGCTTTAATTGATCGCTGGACTAGAAAAGCCCCGTATAAAAATGAATCCATTTACCTTTTTGAACATGACTTCCAATTATATCCAATATATCCAATTATAACATGCTCACCACTATTAGATTAGATAGATTGCAGATTGTTTTATTAGCCATGTGACAAAGGTCAGCGGAATTTCTTCTCTGCATTTGACCCCTCCTAATATATATGAGGAGAGAGCCACCACAGCACCCAGAGAGCAGCGCAGGGGTTCAATGTCCTGTTCAAAGACACCTTAACATGCTTTATGCAGGAGCCGGGGATCAAACTACTTATCTCCCATTACTAGATGACTGCTTTACCTGCTGAGCTATGCCGCCCCAGCATATTATATTCTGCTCTGCAGTTTCACCTTACTTTTGGTGAAGCAGGAGTAGCCAGGTTGTAATATTTCAGATTTTCATCTGAATAATCAGGAGATCATACAGTGAGCACAACTGACACAGCTCTGTTGTTATGATGTCTTGGGTACCAGTGTACTCTGGTGGTGCCACTGTAAATGAGTAAATGTGCTTCATATGTAAATCCTCACATAACACGTAACCCGAGATAAGCCGGGTCAGACTCCGCAGGACATCATGGGCAGGCTTATTAATGTGAGTGCCATATAGCATAGAACTACCTCAGTCATGGGTGGTAGTGAAGTTTGTGGTCAATTCAACATTTAGATGCGAGTCACTGCAAGGCTCTGCTCATTTACTTGTGAATAACTCCATGCTTGATTCATGAAGTTGGATTTACATGGATCGCAGGAAACACTATTACATGGATTTTGAATCTCAGGGAATGAATAACAACATCCCGTGATAACTGACAGCAAAATAAAAATGTCTGCAGCAAGCCACCACTCAGTGTTTGATAACCATATACCTCCTCTAGCGTCAAGCGCCGTTTCCCCACTCAGAGCAATAGGGAGCGACATTGTGCAGTCTACACATCATGCTCGTATAATGCCGGCTGTTGTAAGAGAAATAGTTGTCATTATGGAGAAATTTTAAATTTGTAACATCGTATTAATCCAAGTCCCCTTTGACACTCAGCTTATCAATCGTACTGTGCTGACATGACTCTGAAGTTAAAGCCCATCTTTAACACATGTCACATATAGGTGACCTCTCTTCTCTTGGATCACCACCGTGCCATGATGGAGGAACGTGTGTGTGCTAAGAGCTATGTTGTTCAGAGCTTGGCTTCTGGTAGGGTGACCCGAGGTGTAAAGGTCAAAGGGGAGGTCCCGGATGAAGCCTGAGTCAACAAAGACCTCCACTACAGAACTGGTGGAGGAGGCTTCCTGGTCACAAAGCCAGTGAAGGCTGAAGAAGGGGGTGTCCAATCATCTTGGTCTGCCATGGCATTGGACTCTGGCAATACGTTATTACAAGGGTTAAGAGCTTCAATGATTTTGGAATTTCAATTGCAGAAGGACCAAAAATCTGTTTAAAGGCAGACCATCTCCAGGAGAGACCCATACCTGTGACCAAATGACAGAATTGTGAAGAACAGGTTAGGCGGGGGCTGAATGGGACCCTATGTTTTGCTCAGTACTATGTGTCTCATGGCTTTGCTATGCTGGTCTAATTGGGTCGGGGTAGGAATATAATGAATTGAGGTTTGCTGTGCGAGATGCGAATGAGCCAATTACTCTTGGTGGCTGTTAAAATGGTGAAGAAACAGAGCTGAATGGGTCTACTTTGCAGAGGAGTTGTGTTCACAAATCTTTACTGAACTGTTCCAGACTGCCCTTTAACAGCGAGGATGCAAACTGCTATACCGTCTGATTTACCTTTGGGGACTTTAAAACCTCAAATGGTTTGATTTGAGCTTATTCTCGTTCTCGTGTTTACGGCATCCCCACTGCAGCATGAAGCATAATGTGGGTGTGGGTTTTTATTCTCTATGAGGATTTTGTGCACCACGGTAAACTGCTCTCCTAAGTGAAGTTTTGCACCATAAAATGGTCCAAATATGTGATTGAGAGGTTTAAGAGGCGTGTTAACTCCGCTCATAAAAGTTGGTACAATCTCAAAAGCTCAATTTGAAGGCAATATATTTTCCATGGGTTCTTTGCAAATGTAGATTAGCATATCACAAGATTATGATGTTAAAACTCCTGCTGTATGTGTTACACATCTGTGGAGAATGCCCTGCGCTCTGTCGCTGGTGGCAGGGAAAAGATTTTAAATCATGAGCAAGCAGATTGCAAGTGTTCCTGAGTGCAGTTTTTCATGCCAAGAACAGCATTCTACAGTTCAGTGTGGATTTGTTTAGTTCAACTAAGGTTCAACCTTCAGCTAATGTTTTGGCACAAGCTCAATGAATTTGGTGATGTATGGTCCCTGGTGAACTCCACCAAGCCTTGCTGTGGAAAACAAGCTAATGCTAATGATATGCATGGGGTTGAGAATTTAGTACAGCTATTTCATAGTCTGAAAAGACCCAAGTGAAATCCCTCTCTCTCCCTCTATCCCTCTCTGGGCACAGATAATAAGGTAAGCCCACTCAGCTGGGTACCTTCTTTCTCCCTCCCCCCCTCCCCCCCCTCTCTCTCTCTTGTTGTCTCTCTCTCTCTCTGTCTCTCTCTCTCTCTCTCTCCCTCTCTCTCTCTCTTTCTCTCTCTCTCTCTCTCTCTCTCTTGTTGTCTCCCTTGTAAGACTAGAGCAGGATTCATGCACACAGCATTACATCTTCAACTAAAAAACCTCTGGCTACCGCTGATTCAGCTCTTCCTCTGCAAAGCCCACAGAGGCTTATGGTCTCACCACTTAATCAAATTAGACTTCCAAATAATCATGTCTATGTCAGAGCTCACAAACATGTAGAACAAAATGCCACAGCCACATTGGCCGGGCTTTGATGCACTGACTTGCAGCGATATATCAAGAATCCATGTTGCTACAACTTTGATCGGATTTTCTAGTTGATATCATTCGTCGCTATCCACAAACTCTCTTAACACTAAAAGGGAAACCCGAAGAATTTTAATTAATTTCGTTTCCAGTCACATGCAATTCAGGTAGTATTTTTGAGCATAAATGTACCCATGATCTAAACTTACTTTATCCTTTTACGTTAGCTTTTGCTTCTCACGTGCTATGTCTTTTTTTAAAGTCCATGGTGTACACACCCGCCCATTTTATGGATGCCTTTATCCAAAGTGGAAAGAGGAAGTTAATTATTATTACTATCATTATTATTATCATTATTGTTATTGTCATTATTATTCAAGTCAGGTGTCGCAGGTTTGATCCCATCACAGGGCTTCCTATTACTTTTAATCAGGATGAGCTCCCTGAGGCTAAGTGTTTTTGTCACACCAGTACCATGCTTCAGTGACTACTACTACAACTACTTCTGGCTGTTCCTGTTAGGGTTCACCACAGCAGATCATCATCTCCATCTCTTCCTGTCCTCTACATCTTCCTCTGTCTCACCAGCTACCTGCATGTCCTCCCTCACCACATCATAAACCTCCTCTTTGGTCTTCCTCTTCTCCTCTTGCCTGGCAGCTCCATATTCACCATCCTTCTCCCAGTATACCAGCATCTCTCCTCCACACATGTCCAGACCATCTCAGTCTGGCCTCACTTGCTTTGTCTCTAAACCATCCAACCTGAGCTGTCCCTCTGATGTACTGGTTCTTGATCTGGTCCTTCTTTATCACTCCAAGTGTAAATCTCAGCATCTTCAACTCTGCCACTTCCAGCTCCACCTCCTGTCTTTTACTCAGTACTACTGTCTCCACACCAGACAACATAGCTGGTCTCTCCACCATCTTGTAAACCTTCCCTTTCACTCTTGCTGGTACCCGTCTGTCACACATCACCCTGACACTCTTCTCCACCCACTCCATCCTGCCTGTACTCTCTTCTTCTTCTTTCTTCCACACTCCCCATCCTCAAAGTGATAAACACATAATTCAAAAACTACTTGGTCAACTGAAAGTGGTGCAGATAGCCCTCGTTTTGTATTTGTGGAGAAATATTCCCTGAAACTAAGCAAAGCAGGTGTTAAGGTATCTTTGTCATGTAAAC
>OMLC01003197.1:8719-22400 GCA_900302585.1 Regalecus glesne | reverse complement strand
CATGATACCCACTTGACAACAAGCATGCTATGTACTTAAAATTAGCGGTGTGATAGTAGTTCATATTCTTTGGCTCCTCTACCATCTTCAGTGAGCTCCACTATCTTCAGAATGCTGTATACAGATAATATGAGAGGCTAATTTTTATGTCACAATTAGTCCCGACATTGTGGGGGTGGAAGGTGGGATAGAAAGTGGGATAAGGCCAGATGCCCCTCCTGATGTCCTGTGGAGGGTTCTAACCTGCAATGGCCAGCTCATTAGTTCCTGAAGGGCAAGCTCTACCATTGAGCTACTGTGGCCCTATATATGTGTAACATACATAGTACTATACAAATTTCCATAAGTGACTGCCAAAAAGTATTGCTAAGTGAGAGCTACAGATGCAGAGTAAATTGACTAGATGCTCGTTTAAGTTTAACAGGTTGAGATACAGATTGTTCAGGGTTGAGATGACCTGGGGCTAAAAGTTATCTTTCAACAGGGCCTAAACTCCCTTGTTTCCTTTGACATATGCAATAGATATCCTTAATGTCCATCCATCCATCCATCGTCAACCACCTATCTGAAGTCGGGTCGCAGGGGAGCTGGAACCTATCTCAGTTCTCATTGGGCAAAGGGCAGGGATAAACCCTTGAAGGGTATCCAGTCCATCACAGGGCAGTGCAATTAGGGGAACAGTGTTTTGCTCAAAGACACTTCGACACGCTTCTCTGCATGTGCGGGGCTCGAACCTGCAACCTTCCGATTGCAAGACAACCGCTCTACCCACTGAGCCATACCATCCCTGATATGCTTGATGTAATTGACCTAAATTCTTAGACCAAGGGAAATGTGCCACATGTGGCATATAGTCAATGTCAGGGTTGACTAGAGGATGCTGAATCATTACTAGTTTGCCAAAGTAAATAATGTATCTGTAGCGTATAAATGGTCAAAGTTTAGCTGATATAAAAAAGGTCTATTCTTTGAGGGAAGAAAGTTGCAGCCTTTTAGGTGGGCTTGTGATACCCTGTGGTCCTTTGAAACGCTTGTTAGCAACAACATTTCTGTAACAGCATATTAATTAGTTACGTTACTTAGTTACCTTCTGAACTATCAACATCCCCTCAGTTTATAAAACTTACCTAGAGAAGATATCGTTATGTGAGCTATGGTGGCCCTCCTTGAGACCATCCTCTCCATATGCATCATACTGTTTCCTTTTTTCCTCATCTGAGAGTACCTACAAATAAATCATTCATCAGTCAAACGAAAGTAAAACTTTAGGTTTGATCTGTAGCCATTTAAATATCAGCACAAGGGATTTAAAATCAGATCTGGAGTATTACTGGATGATATATCCAAACTTTATGTACGAGCTTTAATGTTGTTTTTTAAGTGCTTAATTGAATTGGAGGTCCATTTTACATGTCTCCATTAGTTCCCACATTGTGGGGTTGGACACAGAGTTAGATGGATTTTGGGGAATTAAGGGTGGATGTCCTTCCGGAGGCATTATGGTGGGTTCGAACACACAATTTCCAACTCGTCAATTCCGGAAGTGTGCACTCTACCACTGAGCAACCAAGTGCTCAATTGAATATTATGTATTAATAGTATCACTTGCATAGGTATTTTAAACAAAACAGGGTGACTGATTAAAAGAAATGGAATAAAACAATAAACCTCATTAATCAATTATTTGTAAATACAAACGTTTTTACACACTCTTGGATTTTTTAGCTCCCAAATATGTCTGACAGCCAGTCACAAACCCACATAATTATTTGTAATCTATTCCTCCATAACATCTATTGTCTTATGTCTTGCAATGAGCAATCACCCAGGCTTGCAAATACATCCAAATTATCCTAATGGTACTAAAACCTAAATTCTGGCGATACCCAGGTTCCACGCTGGTCTCTGACAAACATTAAAAAAATCTATTCGTATGTGAGGACGAACCAATTTGGAAATATGAATGAGTGAGCCAATCAAATGCAGCCACACGGTCTATGTGGCCAATCGCGATCGCCTCACCGTTTCCAAAGGCAACCAAGTGGGCTCAGGCACATACGACTTTTGGATTGGAAGTTCATACATTTCAGAAATGCAGCACAAACATATCATGCTGAAACCAAAGTATTTAAGACAACGGTACACAATACACAGTATATGTTTAACATTACCTCATAAGCTGCTCCTAGATCGGCGAATTTGTCCTGAGCTTGAGGGTCATCTGGGTTTCTGTCTGGATGTAATTGAAGAGCAAGCTTTCTGTATGCTTTCTTGATGTCTCTGACCGATGCACTCTTGCCCACCCCTAAGATTTTGTAGAAATCTCGCCTATAAGAAAGACGGGAGGTACGTCGGGGGAAATAGTAAGGTGAACATAATTATATCACATGTTACGTAGTGATCAAACAAAATCAGTTTTGAATGACGATTTAGCTAGCTACCATAACCCTATCCAGGATACCATCCATAATATATAGGCTAGCAATGTATTGGATATTAAATACATGGGCTCTACCTTACTAAGCACTGATCACGTTATGGAAGAATCTGGGACTATTTCATCATCAGCATATGTAGGCGAGATCAGTAGTCATTAGCTTGTTAGCTACAAATACAACTCCTAGCTTAGTCCGATCCACACGTGAAAGCTGTGCACAGCAGGCTAGACCAATCACAATGAAACATGTGTACCAGCTGGCGATGCTACCAGCGTATTCATGTTCCCTGTGTGGGAAAAACACAACTTACCCCGCAATCACCACCGTGATAAAATAGAGGAGCAAAAGGCATATATTGCACAGATTCATCCCTTTGACAGCCATGAGATAATAGTACTCCTCGAAGATGGCCAAAAGAAGACCCGGCTTCTGAAGATTGGTTTCCTACTGTCAGTCACAACGCTTCTTCCTTCTGTCAGGATAAAGCCCTCCCACTTGGTGTCGAAAACCCACCTCCAGTATTAACACCTCCCACAACATGCACGCTCTGAACACTCGTTGAATATTGGCGATTTTAGCGATGGTGACATACTAGCTTTTGTTTAGTTGGCTTTTTTAGATAGAGAAGACTGTTCAGCTTAAGTTTAATAATTTCACTGGTTAAACTGTTAAACTGCAGTCGCGACGCGTGTTCCCGTGTGAGGTGCGCAACAGCCGGAACTTGGTCGGCTGTTTGAGCTACGCGCCAAATAGGAAGAGCGTCAGATGGGTCGGTGTCGTTCAACTGTCTGTCTTTAAAGCAAACAGAACAAGATACTGCACTGAGTAGTCCCTCGTCCTTAATCGGACACATGAATGCCTTTAACCGACAGCTCCTGTCCCTGGTATACTGACACGGAGCAACGCTGTGTGCGGACTAATACGAAGGGTAAAAAAAGTAAGATCTGAGCAATGTCGTTACCTCTTGTTTATAGCCGAGTGAGCTAGCGTTAGCAAAGTTATTACATTGTACAACTGCCAGCTAAGATTAATTATCTTGGAACAATTTACGTCAAAAAGTTTACAGAATCATGTATTCGTTCAATTTCTTACACGCGTGGGGAAACAAAGTTTTCCCACGATTTTCTTAGTAATTGGCTGTGTGAGGCTATTTGCCAAGTTGATGTGCTTAATGCCAAATCAATTATTTCTGGGCAAACCCTCCACCCGTTGTCATGGGAACAACGGCGCGTCCTTTGTTTGACTTTCCTTGCAAATCTTTGGTTATGAAATGGTATAGTAAGCTTGAGTTAACTTGCATGTACCTGTCTACTCCCACCGTGGGCTTGTTGATGTTAGGTCAGTCTGGCCCACTGGCTAGTTATAATAGAAAACCTTCAATTTCCCCATTACACTTCTTTCTACATTAATGTCTGTAATGACCCCAGAAAGTCGAATCAGTTCAGTTGAACACCAAGTTTAGTTGATGAGTTAGTTTTGTCATTCATCTAAACATAACTTCACCAGTCCGTACTTGCTGCAGGTATCTCCAATATGCACAGTTGCATAACGACCTAAACCGGCTGAAGAAGGTTATATGGTTTGGTATACCTGCAGACAGCTGAGACTGATGAAGTCATTTTTAGAGATAAGTGATGACACGTTTCTTCCACTGAACTTCGTGTCCAGGTGAACTGATTTAACTTTCTTGGATTTCCTTTCCAAAATTATGGAGCATGCATGAAAATGTATAATGTGACAATTATGCAAATGTATCGCCTCCAAATATAATGTATGAATACATTTGACGGTGGCAAACTAAGCTGGAGTGGCCTTGCCCACACTACTCTTATCACCCTGCAAACCATATAGACTAATGTTCTGGCTGTCATCTCTTAAAAGCATGTTATACACATTTGACAGGTACCCGCTCTCTACATTAGTAATTTAGATCCTGTACCTTTTGTATGATGTCTCATCAGACACTGAACTCAGAAACACTGGATGTCAGCTTTAAGGCTAATCTACACTGATAATATCTTCTTTTTTCTTCAGAACATGGATGCAGACAGTGTAAGCATATGGCCACGCATGGAGCCCTTCCTATTAGGAGCCTTGCAGGTGAATATAGTGCTCTTACACACCAATTTGAATGAGCAAATTAATATAATATCGCTTAACTTTTTTTTTCAACTATCTCATAATGCCATTGTAGGTGGCTCCCCCAGCCAAGCTTAGTCTGCACTATCTACGTAAGATGGCATCCTATGTGCGCACCAGGGATGGCTGCTTCCCTATTTTAGGCTGGCACATGTGGAAGCATATTGCTTGTGGAAAGCTACAGCTCCCAGAAGATGTTGCATGGCTCTACTTTGAGAGCTTTGACCTTCTTATAGGTCACACCCCTGAGGAGAGATTAGGGTGGGCAGAATCTTTATCTCAATGCACCTCTCCTAAAGAAGTGGACCACCAAAGAAGCAAGGTGAGAAGAGAACTGGGAAGAGTACCAGTTAGTCCCAGAATGGGCTTAAAATCACTAATTTAAGATCAAAGTTTATGTTAATTTTGTAGTTTGATTGTTTTTTTAATGTTTGTCATTGTGCAATTTTGACACGCTTCTCTGCAGGACCGGGGATCGAACCTGTAACCTTCTGATCGCCAGGCAACCGCTCAGTGGGTAGAGTGGTCGCCTGACGATCGGAAGGTTACAGGTTCAATCCCTGGTCCTGCAGAGAAGCGTGTCGAGGTGTCCTTGAGCAAGACACTGTTCCCCTAACTGCTCTACGCTGTGATAGACTGGCGACCTATACATGGTCTCCCCCGCCTTTCGCCCAATGAAAACGGAGATAGGCTCCAGTTCCCCCATGACCCGATTTTGGATAAGCGGCTGACGATGGATGGATGAATTGTGCAATTTTATTCTTATTGGGTGTAATGATTACTACTTCTTCACTATTTTATGCTCACAAAGATGGGATGAAAGTGCTGAGCAATGAAATGATCCTGCACTTTGTTGGTAAAATGAACCCAGTATTGATACACACCTCATCTATCTATTTTCTACTTTCCTTTCAGTTATCTGTGGACACAATGCAGTTCCTCCTCTTCCTCTACATCCAGCAGCTTAACCGTGTGTCTCTGCGCACTTCTATGATTGCTGAAGAGTGGCCAAGCCCACGTGCTCATTCCCCCTCAGTCTTCTCGGACCGAGAGGCCAAAACCAGTCAGAATAAGGTCTTCTTCCTGATACTATGTACTCATGTACCGTGTTAGTGCTGCAATATAAATCCACAAAATCGGTTTGTGGACCCACAAAAATATTTGTAACCATCTCTCATGGCAACTCCTCCATTTCTGACCTCTCAATCTTCTGTCCTGGCTTGCCTCGACAGAACTGGGATGACCAGGCTCACCTATCTTTTGTGCAGAGCTACCTAGGTGAACTACTAGAGCTGCTGGTGGAGCCAGGAGAGTTGTCAGCCTCAGGATATGCTAAACGAGATAACCAGGTCTGTTATCAATCAGTAGACACATCTGTCAGAGTTGTGTAAAATAATGTCTCCTCTGCAGAGTTCTAAACAACAATGGTAGAGTTAATTGTGGCATGGAAGCCATATCATAAAATAAGTCATATAATGCAGGTGCAGTACACAGAATGCAAGTGTATGTTGTAAACATCCCCAGGTGCAAGATTAAAGACTATCTTTACAACTCTAGTTGTTTAAACTGTGGTGTAAATGGTTGTTGTGCAATGGTTACATAGCCCCCATGGATCAGTCTCCAATGCTGTAAGTGAACCATCCACTTTTTGGCTGGGCTAACCCTTTAAAGAATTGTTCTCAGACAGAAAGGGGCAAGAGCCAATCTCATGAGAAAGATCAATGTAATATTTGGGAGATCAGTCTAGCTTGTGAGGTTAGTCATTTAGAGTTTTGGTAAGAGACTCAACCATATATGATTAATGTCTTGATGCATGCTCAGTAATCCAGGTATGAAGGTCACAAAAAAGAGGTGAATCAGTTCAACTGGATCAGACGTTTATTTGAACGTTTCATCACTCACCAGGTGACTTCTTCAGTCTGACTGAAGACACTCATCTACAGGCTCATCTACAGGCTAGTGGCCACTCATTCAAGGATGATGATGTTCACATCCTTAATAGGGAGGAATGCTGGTTTGAAAGGGGGGTTACGGAGGCCATTTATGTCAAGAGGGAACGACTGTCTTTGAATAGGGGTGGTGGCCTGAGAGTACATCTGTCGGCGTCTTACAATGCCGTCATCGCAAATATTCCCCAATCCTCTCTGACTGGTGCTCATTATCACTGAATGTGCAGTTGATCACCCAACTTGCATGTGAAACCAGCCTATTGTTGCGTGGCATCAAGGTACCGTTTATAAGGAGGGGGATGTTTGCCTTCAGCTCAGACTGAAGAAGTCACCTGGTGAGTGACGAAACGTTTCTCAATAAACTTCTGATCGAGTTGAACAGATTAACCTCTTTTTGTAACTGATTCACCTCTTTTTTGTGATCATATATGATTAAGTGAAGTTGACTTTGCAGTGATTACTGTTTAGGTATCCCTGGAGGCTATGCAGGGCTTGAGTCTACTACTGGAAGGCTCACTAAGCCATGGGAAAAACATCCAGCCTATTCACACGCTGTTATCTAAAAAGCCTCTTCAGACACAGGCAGGCTACTCCAAGCTCACCCGCTCCTTCCCACTACATCAGCTACTCTCCTGTCTCCGACGCTACCTCACGTTGAACCCCTTTGGCATGACTGCCTGCCTGTGCTCTGGCAAGAAACTGGCATGGGCCCAACAAGGTATGTAAAAACCTTCTGGATTTAGTGTCTTGTTGCATGCTCAATAATCCAGGTAAGGGAATCACAAAAAAGAGGTGAATTGGTTCAACTGGATCAGAAGTTTATATTAAGAAATGTTTCATCACCCAATTCGTCTGATTTCGTATGTGGCGAGCGTGTCGGAACAGTTGAGACGCGTATTTTCAAAACATCGAGTCTCAGTTGCTTTCAAACCCCTGAACACACTGCGGCAAGAGTTGGTCTGCCCCAAGGATCGGGTCCCCCGGCACAAACAGAGTAATGTAGTGTACGCTGTTAAATGCCAGGAGAACTGCAGTGATTTGTACATCGGGGAGACCAAACAGACGGTGGCTGAGAGGATGGCGCAACATAGGAGAGCCAACACGTCAGACCAGGACTCTAGTCTACAGCCATCTACAAGCTAGTGGCCACTCATTCAAGATGATGATGTTCACGTCATTGATAGGAAGGAACGCTGGTTTGAAAGGAGGATTAAAGAAACCATTTATGTAAAGAGGGAACCACCATTGTTGAATGGAGTTGGTGGCCTGAGAGTACATCTGCGTGATTGCAGGTATTCCCCAATCCTTTGTGAATGGTCCTCATTGCCACTGAATGTGCAATTGATCACCCAACTTGCATATGAACCCAGCCTATTGGGGTGTGGCATCGATGCACTGTTTATAAAGGGGAGGGGATGCTTGTAATCTTCTTAGACTGAAGATGTCACCTGTTTGAGTGACGAAATGTTTCTGAATAGACTTCTGATCCTGTTGAACCGATTCACCTCTTTTGTCTGCTTCTAGATTTAGGACCAAATTAGACAACTTGCAGTCTCAACGAGGATAGTGGATTACAATGCTCATGTTTGCTGTCTCCTTGTTCATGTGGTAATTTCAAATGGTAAAGTATGCGTTTCTAGGTATGAATGAGAATTCAGGAATGTGGTATGGTATGGGCATGTGATTTTTGTTGACATACTGTGCCCTTCCCTTGCTATTTTGTTTTTCTTTTTTTTTAAATACCTTTTTTCTGCATTGTTGCAATGACAGTGCTCTTGTCCCCTCCTTTGTTCCCTCTAGTGGAAGGGGCAATGAAAAGAGCCAAAATAGCTAGGAATACCCACACGGCTCCACCTGGTAGCAGGATAGTGCTGATGTCTCAGGTGTTACAGCAAACCCTAGCAAAAAGCTCTGACAAGCTAACTGGTGCCAATATCAAAATCCACCGATGCTCTGATGCCTTCATTTATCTTCTCTCCCCTCTTAGGTAAGGCTGGCTCACATCTATAGGCGTGAGATTAGTTGTTTTCTTATTTAGTTCTATGATATTTCATGGTGTCTTGTTTTTTCAGTCATTATTTGTATGCTTTATACTTTGATTGCCTGATTAAAATGACCTACACACATGAGCGCACACCCTTATCATCTTTGCAATATCTGATTGCTACCTGTGCAATATCTTTGACTACTGATTGTAAATGCGACCATTATTACTTTTTATGCTTGATGGATTTTTATCTTTACCTTTATTTTAGCTAAACACACACATACACACACTAATTTGTAACTCGGTCAAGGAATTTCAACCAAATGTACTTGTACAACTAGGGTAAAGATGAATATTGAATCTAATTGATGCTTTATAATCATATGTATCATCCCTATAGCCATAGATGTGAAGTAATCCTTGGTTTGTGTTCATTTATCTCTAGATCAGTCAGTATAGACAAGTGCCGTAACACCACAGTGGTCCTGGGTCCTGTGGAGAAAAGTGTCCACGTCCACAACTGTGAGAATGTGAAGGTGGCGGCTGTAGCTGGTCGCATAGCTGTCGGAGCCTCCTTAAACTGCACTGTCCATGCCCTAACCCCCACCTGCCCCCTACTCTTACCTGGCAACACTGATATCACCCTGGGACCTTTTCATACACACTACCCTTTGTTAGAGGATCACATGGCCAGTGTGGGGCTGGCTGTGGTGCCCAATATCTGGGACCAGCCTATACTTCTTGGCCCTGAGGGCCTCATCACCACCAACACCTCTTCCAACTCAAACTCAGGCTGCTATTGCTTGCTTTCTCCTGCTAAATTCAACTCTCTGGTGGTGCCTTTTAAGATGGAGGGCGACACATGTGAGGTGCCTGGAGGACTACCCCCATCATACCAGGCAGCAGTTGAGGAGAAGGAGCAGAGAATTCAGAAATGGCAGAGAACTATGATGGAGGCCCACCTCAATGAGTGAGTAACAGAGCATGTCCTTTAAAACCTGCAGTGTGGTAGTTTTGTCTCCCTCATATGGCAGTGAGTAATTACTTCTATTCATTCAGCATTGTCCAACAACGAAAAGGTACATCAGTGGTTATCCGTGTCTATCCTCATTTTGAAATGCTATCCATTTCTGCCTTTAATCCCTCTTAACACCGATATTCTTTTTTTTCTCTGTAGCATCTGAAATTTTCATGGACACTTCTTAAGTTTTCTGTCATAGCATCCAAGCCCTGATGCTTTCTGGCTAAAACCCCTGGAGGCTAGAATATCTGAGCCAAGCAAACACTTTCATCATATGGAAGTTCAGCTCTGGCAAACCAATCATTGCTGGCTGATGTAAAGTGCATCACTTGACATCCTAACCAGTGTGGGATTACAATATAGGAATGTTGTCCTAGACAGCAGATTTAAAACTCTGGTATACTACGAAATACAGAGATTTTACCTATCATTGGTAGGCTTAATCGTCATTGTGTGAACTCATTTAGTAAGGGCTTGGATATCATGGATATTCATTGTATGTAAAAGTCTTGCTTTAAATCTCTAAACTCATACCGCAACCAGTGACCAGAAATTTGATAAGAAACAGCAGTACATAATTAACAGATGTTTGCACACACTATTGCTCAAATCACAATTGTTCCCCCAGATTGGTTTGATGTACACTATTTTCATTAGTCTAGGCTTAAGTAATCATGTCCAAATCCTGTAACAATCATATAATTCAGTATTCCAGTAGTTTGTCCATCTATCCATCTACTCATCCATCGTCAACCGTTTATCCGGTGTCAGGTCACGGAGGTAGTAGATTTTAGCCGGGAACTCCAAGTCTTCCTTTCCTTTGCTACATCAACTAGCTCTGACTGGGGGATCTCAAGGCATTCCCAGGCAAGTTTGAAGATATAATCTCTCCACCTGGTCCTTGGCGTACCCCGCAGGCTCCTCCCAGCTGGATGTGCCTGGAAAACCTCATTTGGGAGGCAACCAGATAGCATCCTTAGATGCCCAAACCTCCTCAACTGGCTCCTTTCTACTTGAAGGAGTAGTGTCTCTACTCAGTCCCTCAAGGATGTCTGAACTTCTTACCCTGTCTCTAAGGTAGACACAAGCCTCGCTCCTGAGAAAAGCCGTTTCATCTGCTTGTATCCGTGATTTTGCTCTTTCGGTCATGACCCAAATTTCATGGCCATAGGTGAGAGTAGGAACAAACATTGACCGGTAGATCGAGAACTTTGCCTTCTGGCTCAGCTCTCTCTTGGCAATGATGGTTTAGTGAAGCATCTCCAATTCTCTGGTCAATGTTTCGTCTTCCCCTCACTTGAGAACAAGACCCCGAGATACTTGAACTCTCTCACTTGCAATAAGGACTCATTCCCTACTCGGATTGGGCAATCCTCAGAGAACCATGGTCTCGGATTTAGAGAGGCTGATCCTCAGCTCCGCTTCTTCGCACTTGGCTGCGAACTGATCTACTGAATATTGAAGGTCACTGACTGACAATGTCATCAGAACCACATCATCTGCCAAAAGGAGTGACGTAATCCTGAGTCTACCAAACTGCAACCTCTCTCTTCCATGACCACGCCTTGAGATCCTGTCCATGAATATCACAAACAGGATTGGTGACAAGGAGCAGACCTGGGGGAGGCCAGCCCCCAGCGGGAAAGAGACCGACTTACTACCGAGAACCTGGACACAGCCCTCGCTTTGGGCATACAGAGAGTGGATGTCCCTGAGTAGTGACCCTCTTATCCCATACTCCCACAGCACCTCCCACAATATATCCTGGAGGACTCGGTCATAAGCCTTCTCCAGATCTACAAAACACATGTAGACCGGATGGCATACTCCAGGGCCCCCTCCAGGATCCTTGTGAGCATAAAGAGCGGTTCTGTTGTTCCACAACCAGGATGGAATCTGCATTGATCCTGTTCAATTTGTGGTTTGACTATTGGCTGGACCCTCCTTTCCAGCGCCTTAGATTAGATTTTCCAAGGGAAGCTGAGTAATGTGATGCCTCTATATTAGCAAGTACCCTCTAGGGGCGGCATAGCTCAGTTGGTAGAGCGGTCGTCTGGCAATCAGAAGGTTGCAGGTTCGATCCCCGGTCCTGCATACAGCATGTCGAGGTGTCCTTGAGCAAGACACTTAACCCCTAACTGCTCCCCGAGCGCCACATGTTGGCAGCTCCCTGCTCCTATATAATAGGTTGGGTCAAAAATGCAGAGAACAAATTTCCCCTTGCGGGACTAATAAGGGAATCCTTTCCTTTCTTTCTTTCTTACCCCATCTTTCACCCAATGAGAACTGAGATAGGCTCCAGTTCCCCCGCGACCCTATTTCAGATAAGCGGTTGACGATGGATGGATGGATGGATGGATTAATTATGTATGTAACGTATCAAAACTAATCAAATTCATCTTGTTTGCAGACAATACAGATATGTTTTTGTGGGGAAAATTTGCAGCAGATCTTGGGGATGATCACTACAGGAATGAATAGATTAAAATTGGGCTTCGACAAAAACAAATCATCACTAAATCTGGGGAAAGCAAATATCATGCTTTTTGGAAAGCATAACACAAATGCAAAGGAAAATCTGATGATAAAAAATACACACATAGAAAGAGTTTATGAGAATACATTTCTTGGAGTGATTATGCACCACAAAATAAGCTGGAAACGCCATGTAAACCTTGTCTGAGCTAAACTAGATAAGATGCGATATTCCTTTATTAGTCCCATTGGGGGGAAATTGCTAGAAAACTAGCAAAATGCACTGGAATTCAAGGGAAAACAAAACACAAGAGGAAGTGTGTTGTTTTGGAGCATTGTCAAGATATAAACTATAAGTAGATGTCTTGATGCATGCTCAATAATCCAGGTATGGAAATCCCAAAAAGAAGTAAATCAGTTCAACAGGATCAGAAGTTTATTCAGAAACGTTTCGTTACTCACCAGGTGACTTCTTCAATCTGAGCTGAAAACAAACACTCCCCCTCATAAACAGTACCTTGATGCCACACAACAATAGGGTGGTTTCATATGAAAGTTGGGTGATCAACTGCACATTCAGTGGCAATGAGCATCATTCACAAAGGATTAGGGAATATTTGCAATCACGGCATTGTAAGACGCCGACAGATGCTGCGCCATCCTCTTAGCCAGCATCTGTTCGGTGTCCGTGATGTACAAGTCACTACAGTACTCCCGGCATTTAACAGCGTACACTACGTTACTCTGTTTGTGCCGGGGGACCCAATCCTTGGGGTGGACCAACTTTTGCCGCAGTGTGTTCAGGGGCTTGAAAGCAACTGAGACACGATATTTTGAAAATACACGTCTCAACTGTTGCGAGACTCTCGCCAAATACGCAATCACTACCAGTGTGCGCTTTGGCTCCTCCCCTCCCTCCACTTGGCTGGAGCTCTGTCTGGGACCCTTCCTGGCTTTAACAAACGCCCAGTTAGGGTAACCACACTTAACCAGGGCCTGTTTAATATGGGACTTCTCTTCCTCCCCGGCCACTGAGTCAGTGGGGACGTTGTCAGCCCGGTGGTGCAGAGTCCTGATGACTCCCAGTTTATGCTCCAGAGGGTGGTGGGAGTCAAACAGTAAATACTGGTCTGTATGTGTGGGTTTACGGTACACACTAACCAACAACCGCCCCCCCAACACCAACCTTCACCTCACAGTCTAGGAAAGCCAACACGTCATCTTTAGCATCCTCCCTTGTGAATTTGATGTGGGCGTCCACTGGGTGCTCATTGTCACTGAATGTGCAGTTGATCACCCAACTCTCATATGAAACCAGTCTATTGTTGTGTGGCATCAATGTACTGTTTATAAGGAGGGGGGTGTTTGTTTTCAGCTCAGACTGAAGAAGTCACCTGGTGAGTGACGGAACGTTTCCAAATAAACTTCTGATCCAGTTGAACTTATTCACCTTTTTTTGTGAGTCATCCCAGTTGTTTTATCTAAAGCCTTTTCCATTATTTGACCATGTTCACAAAACCTGCATACCTTTTGTTTATCTTCCAGCTCATCATGTGCCTGAAAGCAGTATAGACAGGCTAATAATGTTATGAAGATGTTGCTGACCCACAGCTCTCTTCATCAGTTTTCTCTTGGCTGTTTCAAGTAGTACCCCCTGTGGCTTGTGTCAGTC
>OMLC01003185.1:8310-37382 GCA_900302585.1 Regalecus glesne | reverse complement strand
AATGATTTTTCAGGGTGGTGTTGAGGTTAAACCCAGGATGGGTGATTACCTCTGCCGGATATCAGATGTCAGAAGAAGGACAAGAGATTTAGCAGCCTTAGAAAAGTAACCATTTATTCTCCTTAAAAATACCACCCTAATCCTAACAACAAAGTTACAGAGGATCCCCTGGAGACCTTGAACCTGTAACACAATACCACACGGATCTAGTGCCTTCTACTCAGGTGGTCTGTCTATCTCTGGTAGTTCGATCCTTTATACTCTTTGGGTCAGAGAGGGGTCAGGGAGGGGCTGAGCTGCTTCCGTCTCTAACAGCCTAGAATTGTAACGAAGGAGGAAACAGATGTTTTCTGTCTGTTCTTCTGATCCAACCAAGTTTTGCACAGTTAGCAGTTTTTAAAGTGCAGGCCTTACATTTTCACAACTAAGTTTTGTACATTTAGCAGTTTTAAAGTTCAGGCCTTACATTACATTTTTCCACAACTTAAAGTTCTGGCCTTACATTACTTTTTCCACAGTGGCTAAGAATCCTGACAGTAAATTTAACTGCCCGGTCTGTTTTTCTAGTCATGCTGTTCATATTTAGAGATATGTCTCCTTGTTCATACATATCTTATATGTATGTCATACATTCACACACTGGCAACACAAATCAATTAATAGATGTAAAAAGTTCCATGTAGTAGCTTCAGAAAATGAGTTTCTCCCTGGGTGTACAACCAGAGTAAATAAACATAAGGAAAACTAAGAATAAATATCTTGAACAATAAAACCATTGTCGATTTCGGTCGTTATGCCCCTGTATTGTTTTTAGGTTTTAGGGGGGTACTTGCTGTCAGTTGAGACTGAAGAATTCCCTGAAGAGTGAAATGAAGCGTTTCTCCCACATGTTGGGAAATTTAATTTTAAAAAATGAAATAATTGATGTAATAATTGAGTTTCTTCTTGTTAGCAATTTGAGTGCCCAGATCTGAGATCGCCCTGGCTGTCGCTCGACTCTCCCTGAAGTCATAGCGCTCATAACTGTAGTCGAGACCGTGTAAGTATCTTTTTCTTTAAGGCTCTTTGGCGCAGCGTACTGACGTAGCACGTTGACATAATTCTAAAGCCCCGCCCCTTCCCAACACCAAAACCCTAAAAAATGTTCATGTTATGGCTCAGTTTTATGTCAGGCACGGCTAAGTTTTGATTTTACTCAGTACTTTCAGCACACGACTAAACCCGTCCAGACAGGCTGTTTCTTCCCCTTTTTCTTTTACTCATATTGCCAGTGGCCCGTCACTTTCCGTTTAATTTAGTCTATGTTTCACCTTCTACTACTTACAAGGAAACCAAAGTGTTGTGACATTCAAGTCATTCATTCACAACAATGGCAGCACAGGATTTTAATTTCTTGCTGGCGACAGACTCTTATAAGGTGAGTGAACCTTACAACCTTTCCCAAAGTTTCAACTGTTATCATAGACTTTTTGTTTATTCGGTGTTTCCCCTGGTCACCGAGAAGACTTTATTGCCGATAATAACGATGTAAAATATTTAAACACCTTCGAGATGATCCAATCGGGAATACTCATAGGCCGTTAGAACATTTCTTGTGATTTCAAGAAACGAGGTCTTCCTATTAGGCTAGTCAAGTATTTATTTGCGCGTTTATGAACGTGATTATTACATTATTACAACTGATGGCGATGTAACAGCATGGTAGCTAATGCTGAACTGGATTACGTCGAGTATTATAATTAGGAAGCTCCCACTTTTCTCAATGGGGTGATTTCACAGGAAAGTATAAATGTTGGTATGTATACGTTTTTTGTGTATATACATACATATAAAATTCGTAATAATATATATTCTTAAAGTAATTCCTGTCTTAGTTTTTAAACGTAGGCTCACTACAAAACATTGGACGTTATCTTGAAAGCTAAAAGGACGGAGCAATAGCCCCACTCCTTGTACTTCATAGCAGCTTAAATTTCCAGAATGCACATTTTGACTGTTTGTGGTTCCGTTCAGCAGACTCATGTTAGCCTTTAACTTTCTCCATTTACAGTGGAATAAATAAAAACAAAGTATTTTCAAGACAGTTCTTCTTCCATTAATCTTCATTGCCCTGGCTGTGGTGATGTCTGTGAATCACACCCTCTTCCAGGATAAAAAAAATGTTCAGTTTCAGTTCTGTCAAACCAGAAAGTAAAATCCAGTCTCATTTGTAGGGTTACACAAGTTGTTGACCTGAATCAGGCTTCGTGGGTGTATGGGATATGCCCAGGCGAGTAGGTTTAAATGTCAGATGTCACTGATAGATGTCACACAGCCTTTTCTACCGCAGTCAAATGGCAAAGGTCCGGATGATGACTGACCAGCCTTTTTATTAGCACCACGATCCATGAAAACATGCCCAAAGCAGTTAGAGCAGAGTGGATTCCTCAATTTGTGTCTGTCATCAGAATCACATAAAGGGTGGAGTTGTTTTTGGACATTCTGATGAGCACGACAAAAAGAACACTGGGGTTATTGGGTTTTACCTCTGAGTGATTTGAGAAATAAACCAACCCAATACATGGTTAGCTCCTCAGCTATTCCTTTGTTATTACTGTTCAGCTACTCGTTCATTAACTCTGCTTATGAACTACATTTCTAGTTGTCTTGATGCATGCTCAATAATCCAGGTAGGGAAATCACAAAAAGAGGTGAATCTGTTCAACTGGATCAGAAGTTTAGTGGGAAACGTTTCTAGTACATTTCTAGTTATTTCTGTTGTTTTAATGTTTTTAGTAGAGTAGACCTTAGAGGCCCATATTCAAGCAAGATGTTTTCTCTTGCCAATAAGGGAGAAACAGAAGTTGTTTTTTTCCAGTCACAACTAACCCAAATGCCATGAGTGAGTTTCATTTCAGAATCACCAACCTTTAAACACACCTGTTATTTTATTTTATTTTTAGCTCCAACTGAATCTTGTTGGCACAGTTAAATCAAAGCAGGGATCTATTTCCTCGGGGCCGTTTACCAAGAAAAATAAAGTAAAATCAATAGAGTTTACAAACCAAAAATAATTATGTAACAAAAACACGAATATACACAGTACAAAGTAATAGGAAGTCTGCGCTAATATTGAGCTGCAACCTTTAACACAGCCCTTTACTCATTACTCAGGACTTTTAAGATCCTTTGACTATTTGTCAAGCTTGATATAAAATAAGTTGGCTAGCATGGTGACACAGCAATTAGTACTGTTGCCTCACAGCAAGAAGGACCTGGTTTGAGTTCCATGCCCTAGCCTTTCTGTGTGGTGTTTCCATGTTCTACCTGTATCAGCATGGGTTTCCTCCGGGTGCCTCGGTTTCCTCCCAACATCAAAAAACATGAAAAGACTGCAGATTCAAATTAGCTTGAAGCTATAATCTGCTAGAATACATCGAATGGTGACATTAATGTGAAAATCTGCACATGATCCCTTGAAAAACATTAACTGAGATAAAACATTTCTTTACACAAGCCCGTCTCAACAAATGGACCTTTTTTATTTGTGCTTTTTCTGGGGAGGGTGAAAATTGGGTCTAACAAGCCCCATTTACATTGTATAATGGCCTAAGAAAGACTGGGCAATAATTCAATGTTGTTGATCATCTTTAAGTGTAGTTCTATAAGGAGAAAAGTCTAAAACTTTGTGATACACAACTTTCAACTAAATTAATCATAACAAGAATCTATTAGGCCCCCTGTTTAAAATGTGTAGCTAAACCAAGTCTTGTATTGAGGGAGTATTATTTGAATACTAGTTTTGCTTTGGTTGACTGTAATAAACCTCAGCTGGGTTTGTAAGGATGGTATTTTAGCATATGTAAGTAGTTATGATATATTTCAGTATCACAAAAATCTTCATGTTAGAGTCCTGTCCTGACGTCAGGCCAGGACTGTGGTCTACACCCATCTACAGGCTGGTGGCCACTCATTCAAGATGATGATGTTCACATCCTTGATAGGGAGGAACGCTGGTTTGGAAGGGGGGTGAACGAGCCCATTTATGTTAAGAGGGAAAGACCATCATTGAGCAGCGGTGGTGGCCTGAGACTACATTGGTCATCATCTTACAATGCTGTGATTCCAAATATTCCCCAATCCTCTGTGACTAGTACTCATTACCACTGAATGTGCAGTCAATAACCAACTAGCATATGCACCCAGCCTATTGTTGTATGGTATCAATGTACTGTTTATAAGGGTGGGGGGGTACTTGCAGTCAGCTCAGACTGAAAATGTCAACCGGTTGAGTGATGAAACATTTCTGAATAAACTTCTGGTCCAGTTGGACTGTTAACCTCTTTGGGTGATATCCAATGTCCTATTTCAAAACGTTAGCATAACCTTGTAGTTGTTACCAATGTTATCACAAGGTTTTGTGCATTTTTCTTTAGCTAAAACAGTTCATTTAACTTTTTTTTATTCCTTTAGACTATTGAAACCTTGAACTTAAGAGACTTGAGAGACAGTTCCTACACGGAAAAACTGGTATTAAATCTGAAGTAGTGAGAGGTCCATTTTTATGTCATGATTAGTCCCCAGGTTATGGGAATGGACATGGATTTGAATGGGAGTTTGGGGGATTAAGGCTGCATGCCCCTCCTGACACCCTTCAAACCCACAGCCTCTGCCTCATCAGTTCTTGAAGCATGCACTCAACCACTGAACTACCTGCCAGCCTTCCCCTGCATTCAATTTGAAGTAGACAACTAGATTCCAACTAAAGTAAATAACTAAATAACTACATGCAAATATTTCAGCAATTGACAACGGCTTATCTGTACAAGTTGTACAATCATCAGGCCCAGAATTAACCATGCATCCTTACATAATTGTGGTCTCACAAAAGTAATGATATTTATTATGACTCAGACTGGGTGCCTACTTAATGTCTTTCACTTAATCTGCCCAGGCAAAAGAGTTGCATGTGATATAGGCCAGGCCATGTGTTTTGTTTTCTGGCAAAATGTTTGATTGCGTAACGGGTTTAATGATTAGCCACTGTATGGAGTTCATGCCTAGTTCACAAAATGCAGCTAAACTTCAAATGCTCAAGGAGCATGTGAGCAATTTAAACTTTATTTTTCACCTCTGACTGCGTCTCATATGTTCTGAGTTTGTCGTGCCTTACCAGGCACAAATACTTCATTCTTACAAGGACTTAAAAATGCTGTCTTTAACCTACAGTTGCCATCATACCGAGACTTCTGAGAAGTCTTTGTTAATGAATATCTCTATGAATACTACCATACCTCTATTCTTTATATTAAAATCTGGCTTCATGGATCTTGGGGAGTATGATTAGCTCATTACTCTACACATACGCTACTTGGCCAAAAGTATGTGGACATCCGAACTTAAAACCCATATATCAAGTCAAGTCGATATGTCCTTGTCGAACACCTCATTCCAAAGTAATAGGTGTTTATATGGAGTTGGCTTGCTGTTATAAAAGCCTCCACTATTTCAGGAGGGGTCTCCAGTAATTTCTGGAATATAGCTATGAGGATTCACTTCCTTAGTTGCCATGAATCTCCTTTACTTGACATTTGACTCACATTTGTTAGGATGGCCTACTATTATAACTAACAAATATTATGCAGAAAATACTTCCCAATGCATGCAAAGATAATTTCACTAATAATTAGACAGAGCTTGAGATATCATGTTTGGTAGGGTGAGGAAAAACCTTTGTAGGAGCCTGGAGATGATAATGTATGAGGAGAATGCATCCACCAGCCATCACTCTTTCCAAGAGGTTCTTCTTTGGTTTAAGCTTGACTCTGTGCCTAGAAAGGGCAACGTGAGAGTTGAACTTGAATGCTGTTATCCGCACTACATCTCTGAATCCAATGACTAGAAAAGAGGAATTGTGTATTATCATATATGTGTATTATTATATATGTGGGGCGGCATAGCTCAGTGGGTAGAGCGATCGTCTGGCAATCGGAAGGTTACAGGATCGATCCCCGGTCCTGCATATAGCATGTGGAAGTGTCCTTGAGCAAGACACTTAACCCCTAAATGCTCCCCAAGCGCCATATGTTGGCAGCTCACTGCTCCTATACAATAGGTTGGGTCAAAAATGCAGAGAAATCCAAATTTCCCCTTGTGGGACTGATAGGGGAATCCTTCTTCTTATCATATATTGTGTGTTATCATATATGTTAGGGTCATGTTGTGCAAGAAGTATAGAATACTTAGATTCATTAGTTTGGTTTTGGACATACCAACCACATTTCTATTTTGATTTTTGGATGACAAACTGATATGTAAACCATTTTTCTTTTCTAATAATCACCAGTGGCTGCCATTACCCACAAGCAAGAAAAAAAATGAAAGGGCTCTACATTTTGCATGTTTACTAAACTTGAGTGGTCACTAGACACACTATGTGTGTGTGTGTGTGTGTGTGTGTGTGTGTGTGTATATATCGGTGGGCTGAGTATTGCGTCACTGCTTTTTGCAGATGGGTAAATGGACTTGTTCCTATATGGCGCTTTTCTAGAGCTCTTTTCTAGTCTAACAACCACTCAAAGCGCTTTACAAAGAATGCCTCACACTTACCTAGCTATACAGCGGGATACAAACCCGCAACGCTCGAACCCCAGGCATGCACTCTACCCACTGAGCCACTGCGGCAGATGATGTGGTTCTGATGGCAAAGTAAGTCTGTGACCTTCAACACTCACTGGATCGGTGTGTCTGTGTGTGTGTGTGCGTGCATGCGTGTGTCCATCTACCATGTCTTCTTGTCCCTGCATCTACCTGTCCTATCATGTGAACTCCTGTATGGTTTCCGATACATAAACCTCTCTGGACTTGTGTCCTACCAGTGGTACTCGCGAGGGTTTCAGTTACAAGAGACCCTAAGGGGAGCTTGGCTCCCCTGTAGAGGTTATGGACTCCCCTGAAAACCATGATTGGTGGCACTCAAAAAACCCTAACTCTCATTGCTATTGGAACTACTTCCTTTCACCAAGTTGGCCAGCCAACAAGTTAGTGGAAATATAGACGGTCTCAATAGTTAGAAAACACTCATTTTACTCAGTATTTTAAAGGGTCTATGGATGCGTTGCCAGAATGGCAAACAGATATCTAGGAGCCAATTAATATTCAAATGAGCAGTTACAAAATGTGTTCATGATTTGTTCAATACACTGAATATTCATGGGTAGATATTGTTTTAAATTACTCTCTTGCTCTGTTTTTCAGATTACACACTACAAACAGTACCCTCCCAACATCAGCAAAATCTACTCCTATTTTGAGTGCAGACGCAAGAAGGGCTCCCAATTTAATGAGGTCGTTTTTTTTGGGCTCCAGTACCTGCTGAAGAAGTACCTCTCTGGTATGTTCACAAAGTCCACCCCTGAAATGAGGCAGACAGAAATTTAGATGAAACATGCTGATGGGCTTTCTGAAATGTATTGCTATGGTCCATCAATTCTTGTATCATATTCTTTTCATTTGTTTTTTCCCCTCATGTTTTTCTCCCTGTTATCTGTTTGAATATTTTCATCTTTCAACAGCATCTTAATTCATCAATAATATATAGCGGTACATTGCTTTTTCCTAAAACCATCACTCATAGCTTAACACGTGATAGATAGATGGCATAGGCATCTTAACATTGCTATAGCACAATCAAGTTGGCTTACCATACTTTCCCAAAAGCTCCATTGGGATGGTCGGACTATGCAATGCTGATCTTCATCTGAAATTACAGGATAAAGCTTTGATTGTTTAAATCCAAACCCACAACTTTTGAAAGATCGACTAAGATACAGTCAATACTGAGAAGTTGTTTTTAATGCACTCTCTGGTAAACTTTCAAATCCACAAGTGACTCTCTTGACGTGTACACAAATACTATTACATCATACGTATAGTTCAGTGGGGTGAAGTGCATCCCCACTAAAACCATGAGATCATATGGCAACAGTAAGCCCCATTCAACAAAGAACTTGCAGCCCATCACAAAAAGAACTCAACATATCTCAGTGGAGACCAGAAGACACAAAAAAACTCCAAAATGT
Organism: Regalecus glesne; assembly: GCA_900302585.1. Taxonomy (NCBI): domain Eukaryota; kingdom Metazoa; phylum Chordata; class Actinopteri; order Lampriformes; family Regalecidae; genus Regalecus; species Regalecus glesne. The sequence goes on along the minus strand of OMLC01003185.1, from coordinate 29,322 downwards.
GAACTGTGATCTTCAACCAGGCAGGCCAAACCATCCCCCACCAAAAATCTAGAAGACCAATTTTCTACAAATAACCCCAGAGTAGTGTGTAAAAAAAACCCAAGAGATGCCCAACTACAAAATGTTCCCGCCAGCTATAAATGAATATATCCTGACCTACCATACAAATTTAATGAATTTTAAGCTGGTTTTGAAAATAATTGGCAAGTCTTCCTGCTTTCACCTCAGCCGTCTCCCCACCCCACCCAATTCACCGTCCAGGAGGAAGAGGTGAGGGCTGTGTTCAGAAAGAGTAATAAAAGGAAAGCAGCCAAGCCTGATCTACTCTCCCCAGCTCTACTCAGCTACTGTGTTGACCAGCTGTTGCTTGTACTGACATCTTTAATACAGCTCTCTGCCAGTGTTAAGTCCCACAGTTCTTTAAATAGCCCATCATCATCCAGGTCCACCAAGATAACATGCCTCAATGATGACAGACCTGTTGCCCTTAAAGCATTGTTTATGAAATCATCTGAGCACCTGATCCTTAACTACCACAACTCTTCCATATCATCCCGACTGGACCCCTGAAAATTTTCTTACCATGTCAATAGGTCAGTAGAGGATACTGTCAGCCTATATAACATATTACAAAATCTGGAGACCCCCAACACCTAAACAAGCATCATGTTTACATACTTCAGTTCAGCATTCAAACACAATAATCAACCCAGCAACTAACCACTGAGTCATGGACCTCCTCAACAACAGATCACAAAGAGTCAAGGTGAACATCTTAGCCCCTGTCTTTCCCCATTGGTGCCCACCCTAGGGTCGTCTCCTGTCTGCCCTGCTCTTTTCTCAGTGCACTGATCAATTCACCTTAGTCAATTCACAGCTTAGTCAAAGTATACGGACAATATCACCATTGTAGGCCTTGCCTTGAACAAAATGAGCCTCCATACTTGCAAGAAATGGACAGGACTGTAAGATGGTACAACAACAACCTCTTACTTTAACACCCTCAAACCATGGAAATAGCCAGTGACTTCAGATGAAATACAAGACTGGCAAAGAACCTATTAATATTCTTAGCCCACTCATAACCATTACAGACTTTTTCAAATTCCCAGGGATGCATATCAGCAATGACTTGTAATAGGAAATCACCACCAACTCCATCATCAAGGCACAACAATGACTGTACTTTCTCAGACAAGGAAGTAGTGTCATTAATAGCAATTGGTCCAATTCAAAATCACCATCATCCAAAGCATCATCACATCCTCCTTTAGTCTGGTATTGTACCACGAACCACTTCACTACAACTAAGCTACAACAGATGGTGAAAGAAAGGTCAGATTTTACACCACAATTATTCCCTATATTGTGGGAGTGGGCACAGATTTATGGAGTGTGGGGGATTAAGTCAGATGCCCTTCCTGATACCCCACGGTGGGTTTGAACCTGCAACTTCTAGAAGTAGATAGTCAGTTTCTGAGGCACACACTCTACCGTTGACCCACCAGTAATTCTTATTATACTTCTGATTATTTAAATTCTGGTTTGATATTCATCTCTTAAAAACATCAGTGTGAAAATCTCAAAGATGGACATCAAATACCAATAATATAATAATATAATGTATGATACAATAATATATGTGTGTGTGTGTGCATGTGTGTGTGTGAGCTGACACCCCCTTGTATCAATCGTCAAATTGCACATTGTCCTCACATGGGTTTGTGAATAATAGACAGCCACCAATTTTGGATGTATTGCATAAGAAGTGACATCACAGATTTTCCAATTGAAAACAGCCTAAAAGTCACATTTATAGCAAGTGTTTAAATGATAGTAAAATGAGCCAGCTGTTATGGGTTCAAACCCACTATGGGGTGTCAGGAAGGGCATGCAGCCTTAATCCCTGCAACATCTCATAAAGATGTGGGTATAGAATTGTGAAAAAAAATATGCTGCTATGATATGAACAAAAGCAGTGTCTATCCACAAACTAAAGAAGACCAGAAGTATGTTTTATGAGCTCTCAAATGGCCTTTGAATTTAATTGGCATAAGGATATCTCTCATGGTTAGAAATGTGAAGGCCCATGACTAAATTTTAAAGATGATTCTACTTTTTTAATCCACCACCATCCCCCTTGAAACCTTCTAAAAGATTGACCATTGGGGAATGTGTTTTAAAAAGCAATTTCTGCCACTGCTGAAGTGAAGTGTTTCTCTGAGCCTCCTAACTAGTTGGATAACCAGCTTAGTGTGACTGTAACAGAGTGCAGTGTTCTGCTGTGGAATGTGGGGAAATATTGACATTCCTCACCCTGAAACTTTGTTTTAAAGCTGTGACATTTTTTGAGATCTAAGCAGTTTATCTACCCTCCAAATACTGAAAGGCCGAACTGCCTCTTTTTCTTCTGTGCTTTGTGGGGTTTTTTGTGCTGATGTGGTTTGAGCTCCAGCTGTGACTTGGCATCTTATCTGCAGGCCCAGTGGTCACAGAGGAGAAAATTCAAGAGGCCAAGCTTTTTTACCAGATGCACTTCAAACAGGCTGTATTCGATGAGGAGGGCTGGAGGAAAATCCTAGAGGTAAGGGCTGTGCACCCGACTGCATCATGTCTGCCAAAGACACACAGCCCTCAAGCAACACACAAACACAATGTTCGTTATGCAGCGCCATCCTTAACCTAAGGTAAATATGCTTTGTGCACTGTCAGAAATATGATGGCCGTCTCCCTATCCGAATCAAAGCTGTTCCTGAGGGCAAGATCATACCCAGAGGGAACGTGCTCCTCACAGTGGAAAACACAGATCCTGACTTTTTTTGGTTAACCAACTACACTGAGGTAATGATAATTAACCTATTGATTTCATTGTTTTACTTGAACTTTTGGTGCTTTCAGGGAAATGAACACAAAACTCCACACCGACATATCTTGTGTCAGATCTCAACTGTTATCTCGACTGTTAGACTGAGGTCTTTTGGAAGTCAGGGGTCACTCCTCAAGCCTTTTTATAACATGGTGGTGGCACAGCCATCTTCAATGGAGTGGTCTGTTGGGGCAGCAGCATCTCAGCTGCAGATAGGAAGAGACTTGATAAACTGGTCAAGAGAGCTAGCTCTGTCCTGGGATGCCCCCTCAACACTGTGGAGAGAGTGGGACAAGGGAGGATGATAGCTAAACTATCATCCATGATGGACAATGGTTCTCAACATATGCAGGAGTACATTGCTAGACTAAAGAGCTCCTTTAGTGACAGGTTACTTCATCCAAGTTGTTTAAAGGAGCGTTTCTGTACGTCTTTCCTTCACACAGCTGTCAGACTATATAACCAGCAATGCTCCCCCAGTAGAACAAATCCAACACATGAACAACATCAACATAACAGTTAATTAAAAATGAGTGTATTTTTCCTGTTCATACTATATAAAGTGTTCATATTTCTCCCCTTGTTTAAATTGATGTTACATATGATGTTCTAGATTTGATGCCTCTTTTACTGTGCTTTCCACTTTGCTGCTGCAACACCGTAATTTCCCCCTGTGGGAATAATAAAGGAATATCTTCTCTTATCACAAAAGAGGTGAATCTGTTCAGCTGGATCAGAGGTTCATTTTAGAAACGTTTCGTCACTCACCAGGTGACTTCTTCAGTCACCAGACTTCAGTCACCAGACTGAAGAAGTCACCTGGTGAGTGACGAAACGTTTCTAAAATGAACCTCTGATCCAGCTGAACAGATTCACCTCTTTTGTGATTTCCCTACCTGGATTATTGAGCATGCATCAAGATATCTTCTCTTATCTTATCTTAAAGTGTGTTTTAGAAAAAACATATCTGTACAGTAGCTACATTGATCTCACTGTTAGAGCTGTAGTACACTTTAAAGAATTTACAACTCCTAGAAAATTGCACTTGTCATAATTGAGATGTGACGTATATTGTAGCAATGTTCTTGAATATTGAAGCAATGTTACTCAACCTCCATTCCATTTCTCTCCCAATCTATGTGTTTGGTGAGATTAGACTATGCTGGTGCAGATGTGGTATCCAATTACAGTAGCGACCATTTCCAGAGAGTTTAAGAAGATCCTGGCAAAGCATTTGAAAGCCACATCAGGGAACTTGGAGGGCCTGGACTTCAAGCTACATGACTTTGGCTATAGAGGAGTCTCCTCACAGGAGGTTAGTATAAGAGTCAACACCTCCAAGGGCATCTTACAGCTGTGGCAGGCCTTCCTCCCCTTGTCTGTATTCCTGGTGTGTGATCATGCAAATATGCAGAATCTGACATGTATTTCTGTATGTATGAGCATACTTGCCCAAGGCAGTATAGACATAGCAAGCAACTCCAAGGATAATTTGGTTAAAGATGCATATTGTCTGCTATGCGAATGTCATTTTGCATTTCTGGCACCATTCACTCTTTGCAAAATGTCTGCAAGTCTCACCTTTCCCAGTTTTCAGTACAAAACAATCATAAAGAATGAACTCTGATTCTGCCTGGGTCTGTGAATAGCCATGAGAGTCAGTTATTTTGCCAACAGTCAGTTTCTGGAATGTGAGTAAAGTTACTCATCTCTCACTTTTTCTTTCTTATACTCGAGTGAGTAAGATACTCTATGACCCTTGGCAACACACCAATTTAAGGATTAAAGTCTATGTCTCAAACCTATGTTTCAATGGTATGCCATGTGATATTTCAGCTCTTTTGCGACTTAAAATTAATTTGCTGCTGTGCATACATACAACAGAATTTGTCTTCTGCATTTAACCCATGCTATTGTATAGGCTATTGTTTAGAAGTAGTGAGCAGCTGCAGCACCCAGGGACCAAATCCAGTTATTTTTCCTATTGCCTTGCTAAAGGGCACAGGCAGCAGACGTTCATGTCTTTTTGATGGTGGGAGGAAATGGAAGCACCCACAGGAAACCCACCCAGACAGGGGGAGAACACGCAAACTCCACATAGAAAGGACCTGGGATGAGATTCAAACCAAGGACCTTCTTGCTCTGAGGCAACAAAGCTAATCGCTGCACCACCTTGACACTGTAATGTAAAGCAGCACCAAAGGACTTGCTCCAGTTATTTTAGCCATGGGCCATGATACTCCTGTCAGGGGCACTGACAGGAGTATCAACCTTAACATATGTGTCTTTGATGGTGGGAGGAAACTGCAGCACCCGCCAGAAATTCATGCAGACACGGGGAAAACTTGTAAACCCCACACAGCACTTAAGATGGCCTGAGGTTCAAACCCAGGACCTTCTAGCTGTGCAGCAACAATGCTAACCGCTGGGCCACCATGCTTCCCCAGAGTTTTTACAATGTATACTTTACATTCACCCATTTGCACACACAGTCAAAGACTGATGGTGAAGGTCGTCAAGTAAAGTGCCATCCTGCTCATCAGGAGCAGTTAGGGACTCAGTGTTTTACTCAAGAACACTTTGGTGCACTCTCTGGAGGAGCTAGGGATCGAACCAGCAACCTTTTAATTATTGGATGATCCCCTTTACCTCCCGAGTCTTGCTGCCCCAGGAAAAGAGTAGGACCACATGGGTTGTTTTTGTTGTCGCTTGTCTTGGCCTTCCAGATTGACTTGGCTTGGACTTTCAGTCTACACCAAAGTATGCAAGAATTATAGTAAATTATATCTACTGAAGGAATTCTAAAATAGTAAATGTCAGCATACGTCCTATGTATCCACTACCTTTCTACTTGAATTCTTTGTCTTGGTTACCTTGATTTCTATTTTTTTTATTGTTGCTGAACAAAAATAAGGATTCAAATATAATTACACACTGGACCTGAAAGTTAAGAACCTGAACAGCTGGACAATGTCAAAGATGTATTTAAGGGGAAATTAACTATTCATAAGACTGTATCTGCTGTTTTTGTCATCAACAAGTTTCACAGTGACAAAGGGAAAGGCACTAGTGCAAAGGGAACACCAATCATAGTTTCCCCTAATATTAAATGCAGCTTTAACTTAATGTGTACCTTTCTCCTTACGTCTCTTTTTTCTAGTCAGCAGCGTTAGGAGGGGCAGCTCACCTGGTCAATTTCTGCAGTACAGACACTGTTGCAGGACTGCTGATGGCCCAGCGCTACTATAGCTGTCCTATGGCTGGCTTCTCCATTCCAGCAGCAGAGCACAGGTAGCAATAAAACACATCCTTGTTCACAGAAGACACCTTCAGATGACAATCAAATTATGTGCTATGCTTTCAAAATACATGCATGAACCTCACAATTATCTCATCCCTTTGCACTATTTCATGACTGACCTTAATGATATATTACTGCTCAAGTTAGGAATGGACTTGTATAGCTCACACCTTCATTTCACTGCTCCTGGCTACCCCTGGAGGAAAGATTGCAGGATGGGAAACATGCAGAAGAAACATTTCATTCAGTCACCACTCTGCATGCATGCATGTGTGTGTGTGTGTGTGTGTGTGTGTGTGTTCTAATGGGTAGCTATTAGTGTTGCAAATGAAATTTCCATACATGAAAATAAGATATAGGCCAACTAAAGCCTGAATATGTTTTCACCCCACCAATTAAAAAAAATCTATTTACATGTTGAAAGTAATGTGGAATGAAATGGCAGTGAGTGATTCGTAACAGTCAAACAAACCTCAAGTGCTAGGTTTCAAGTCTGACCACCAATTTGTTATAGAAACATAAAGTTAAAAAACATTTTACTGCTACAGAGGATTTCATCATATTTGAAATCTGAAGCACTTTCAGAATGGTTTTACTTTGTAAAGATAAGCAGATGCCATGAACACTGAGAATGGTTTATCATGTAATCCTGCGCTAAATCAACAACTGATAACAAATAAAAGCATTAGTCTGTATAAATATTATATGCAGATCTATATTGGATTTGAAAGATCTCCCGCATTACTCCGCTATACCTCCATCTTATTTCTCTTCTCCAGTACAATCATTGCCTGGGGAAGGAGCAGGGAGAAGGAGGCCTTTGAGAGACTTCTGGACCAGTTCTCAACAGGGCCGGTGTCAGTGGTCAGTGATAGCTATGACATCTTCAAGGCCTGCAAGCATATCTGGGGAGACAAACTAAAGGATCGTGTCATGGAGCGCAGCCAGGACTCCTGTCTGGTCATCCGACCTGATTCAGGAGACCCTGCTGAGACTCTTATCCAGGTAAGCAGAAGACAAGCATAGTTAATGGAAAATGGAACTTTAACTGGCCATGAAACGGGTATGATAAAATTTAAGATAAACCTAGGGGAAAAGAATAAAGCTTAATTAAAATTATGGATCTAAATAGAATATGAGGAGGCCATGTTAGCTCAAAGGTAGAACGCATGCTTTGAGAACTAACAAGGCATCAGGAAGGGCATTCAGACATCTTCCCTGTCCAGGGTGTTTCTCCACCTTCCACCCAATGAGCGCTTGGCTTTGGATCGACATCAGCAGTGCCATGACCCAAATTTGGGTAATCGGTGTATGATGACATGACATTAAATATAATCAGAAGTTAATCAAGATCATTATTATAAAGAACTATAGGTCAATATCTTTAAATGTCTTTAGAAAATTTATTTTTAAATTATGCCAACTTAAGCAATTGGCCTTGCCACAGTCAAAATATCTAAAACTCAAACAAATAAGCCTGGAAAAAAGAAACTTTACTGTGAATGGCAAAACAAATCAAAATGAATTTAAAATGAACTTTTACATCCTAGGTATTAAAAAAAAAATCAACCTAAAACAAATTGCAAAACACAATAAAGTTTAGGGTAGTGGTTCCCAAAGGGGTGCCGCAACCCAGCCAAAAGTTCTGCAAAATAACTTTCTATTATGAAACTCGGCTCCATCATTAAAAAGTGCATATCTACAGATGGGGACCATTTAAGGCAATAAAACAAGCATATTGTCACCATTACTTCCACCCAGTGGGAATAAGTGGTACTAACATGATTCAAATTTAAATGGTAAATGGACTTGTTCTTATACAGCATTTTTCTAGCCTAGTGACCAAAGCACTTTAGAATGAATGCCTCACATCTATTCACCACTATGAAACATATCTATAATATTTAGGTTGAAAAATGTTACAATATACATAGCTCCATGCCATGTAAGAGTAGAAATGGTAGTAAGTACAATAATTGCTTGATAATTGTTACGGTTATGAGGGGGTCCTTGAAAAGTTTCTTCCTTGTACAGGGTCTCTAGACCCAAAAAGTATGAGAACCACTGGTGTAGGGTTTGGTGAGGACTGCTTGTCCAATGTTAATTGGAAAAGTTATCTTTCTTTTTTCCTTTGGTCTTTCAGGTCATCAAGATTCTTGAAGAGTGTTTCGGTTGCTCAGTAAACTCTATGGGTTACAAGGTTCTGCCTCCTTACCTACGCATCATTCAGGGAGATGGCATTGACATCAACTCAGTAGATGAGGTGGGAAGAAAGAACGGCTTTTGTTTGGGATTTCTTTTGTGTGTGGAGTAAGGAGCAACTTCATAGAAGATGAAGGCCATTTGATTACATTTAATAGTAAAACATTTCAAAAGCCCATCAGCGATCCATTTTCTTAGATATTAAATCCCCACTGGTAAATATGTGCTGTATGTTACTCTGCCCCAATCCATTATTACATGAACCACATAAGTCTGTCCTGTGCCCTGGTCTGTCCACATTCTGTTATATATTTCTCAACTCTTTTTTCTTCCTTCTTCCAGATACTGCAGAAGCTGAGTGATGAGGGGTGGAGTGCTGAGAACGTCTTCTTTGGTTGTGGCAGTGCCCTCCTTCAGAAGCTGAACAGAGATACACTCAGCTGTGCCTTCAAGTGCAGTTATGTGGAGACCAATGGCAAGGGGGTGCGTTGAACCAACAAGGTTTTGGGTTCCTTGTTAGAGGAGGAGATAAAATGTATTCTATTCAATAGGGTCACCTTTTTTCTTGCTTGACTTAGTTTTAAATTAGATTGTTCTTTAGTGGATCTTCATATTGATTGTATTGGGAGCCACTGTGGCTCAGCAGTAGAGCTTCTACCTCAAAGTCAGATGTAGCAGGTTCAATCCCACAGCGGAACATCAAGAAAAGGGCATCTAGGCTTAATTTCCCCATGCTTAGAAAATGTGAGGCAAATAAAATGTAAAGTGCTTTGAGTAGTCAATAGACTAGAAAAGTCAATTTACCATTAATAACATTGGCCATGTAGTTTGTTGTTCTAAATTTAAACGGACTTCTTCACCGGGATGACAGTTTCTATTCCTAACAGATCATTGTATATACAATGACCTACCTGGTCATCCATTATGAAAAGATAAATACATAAAACTATATTTTTTAATGAAGGCTAGAACAGTGAGTTTAAAGACTCTTTCAGTGCTATTCAGAATTTCTCATGTAAATGCCTTCACGTGGCTGTAGTTCCTTCCTCAAGGAAAGATAATGATGTCTAAGTGTGTAAGATAGTTTTGAATTCAGTCACAAGAATTTCAGTGCAGCTCTTTTTTCCTTTTTGTAATTCTTACTTTGGTTTCTTGTTGACTAGATGGATGTGTATAAGCAGCCCGTGACTGACCCCTCCAAGGGATCAAAGAGGGGTCTTTTGTCACTGAGAAGGAACTCTGATGGCTTTCTAGAGACAATAGAGAGGGGTGTGGGCAAACCCGAGGAGGTGGGAGCATTATTTCATTTGATTTTCAAGTCCATCATATATATTTTTGCCAAGAAAGCATATTCTCATGGTGAAGCTCTCAACGGTAAACTTTTATTTTCAACGTTTTGCATGTGTGTGTGTGTGTGTGTGTGTGCGCACATATCTTTCTTCCCCACTTGCCATCATAGGACCTGTTGGTGACGGTGTTTGAGAATGGCTCCCTCCTACAGGACTACTCCCTGGAGGAGATACGCAAGACTGCACGGCTGTGGGAGGAGGAGGTGAGCCCCAACCTGCACAATCAAGACCACAAGCAGCCTGAGAACTTGGAGCTTCTTCAGAAGCACATTCTCAATGGCCTGCACTAATCAACAGAAAACATCTTCTGAATGTTATTGTATTTGACAGGGTGTACTAATAGCTACGGAGGCTGAGAAAGTACACCTGTGACGTGCACTGCTGCAAAAGTATACATACAATTTGGGCCTCAATATTATATGAAGACACACCATGGCACAATATAACCTACACCTCCTGTGAGTGAAATGCTGGAGTCTCTCCCAGCAGTCACCACCTTACCTCCTCCCAAAAAGGCCTAGAATGTTTGTGCTGATAGTTAGAATTATATTTTTGTTATTAATCAAAGGACAACAGCAAAAACTACAACATAGCCATAAAGCTGTGGGTCATAATGGGAACATGGTGTAGGGTAAAGGCTGTGTGTGTGAATACGTGTTTTCAGATGGGTAGTATTTGGGCAGGTTATGGTTAGAGGAGGGATGGGGTTAACCTCAGATCTAGATCTGTTATTAACACTCCAGATTCTTTATATAACTGATGCACATTTATTTTATTATTAGTGTTAGCTCTCAGTCCTGGACAAACATTCTTGGACAACAGCAGTCAAAGCTCAGGGTCAAATTGGATAATCTCATTCGGTTAATTGTTGCCTTAAGGTTTGTCCTTTTTTTTAATCTCTTAGATCATAATCTGTCCATGCAATCACTGAATGGCATGCCAATAACTCGACAGGATACGTAACATCTTGAGTTTTAATCTCCTCTTGACTGTAAATCAAGGGACAGCCCATTACAAATACCTAAGCAGTCAAAGTCCCAGGCTTCAGGCTTAGAGGTTATGTTTTAGCCCCTAGAGGACACTATGCCAGCACAGCCAAGGAAGCATGTTCATGTTTGCCAAAAATATAAGTGTTGTCCCTATCTGAATATTTCTAATGATATGCAACACTCTTTTCATCTCTATATAATACAGATTTGATATTTATATAGAAAAATAATTTGGGTTTTGTGAGGTTTGTGTAAATAACTTTGTCACAATTGCTGCTTTGAGCAAACATGCTAAGAATGGCAAAAAAAAGGTGAATCTGTTCAGTTCTGATCCAGCTGAACAGATTCACCTTTTTTTGTGATTTCCCTACCTGGATTATTGAGCATGCATCAAGACATACTAAGAATGGGTGGGTGAGCTTGATGACATCTTTGGAAAATCATTGGTTGGATCTAGACCTATTGACCAAACACAGCGAGACATAATATCAGTGTACTCTGAAACAGATAAATAAGCAGGAATTAACAGTAATCAGTAAACGGTAAGGCATTTAATAAGCCTTTTCCTTCCCTTCTCATGATATCCCAATGCTTATTTGAACGTGCCATGTTCAAGCACTGCCTTAAGGGAAGTTGAAACTAAATATGTTGATCGGCTGTTTCCATGATTTATTTCACTGGCTGTTTGTCAATTTTAGAGCAGGAAATAATGAATTATCAATATAATAATTTGATTTTCCATCAAGTATAGTTTTGCTTTCACTAACACTGCAGTGCTGCTGTTAAGATAAGATAAGATATTCCTTTATTGGTCCCACAGAGGGAAATTATGGTGTTACAGAAGTAAAGTGGAAAGCACAGTAAGAGAGACATCAAATCTAAAGCATAATATGTAACATCAATTTAACAAGGGGAGAAATATGAACACTGTATACAGTATGAGCAGAAAATAATACACCCATTTTTATCAATTTAAGATGGAGACACAGAGACCTGTAGAAACCACACTGTTCCCTTACTTGTTGTTATATTCTGTGTATTCTATATATTATTATTTCATTCTAGAATTGAATGAAAAAGCTACACTTTAAAAGGCAATCTAGCCAGGAACCTGTAAGAATTGGTTTGTTTTGCCAGAATAAATCCCCGTTCTGTACAGTCATTTGTATCAAGTGTATAAAGTAAATAGTCAAATCTACCACACAGCTCCAATGCTACCTTTAAGACCAATATTTTATTGTTCAGTTTTGATTCAAAAAATTCAGAGGCTCTGAATAGTTTCCTTTGGTTTAATGCCATTTCTGTTTGAACGTAGCATGGCGTTAATTGCCGATTTTTAGTCAAAAGTCTTCCAATGCACCTCCTCTGTTTCATGTCAAAAATTGTCACATTAAACACCTTCCCATTGACATATGTGTAACTGGGATTTTGGTATTAAAATCTGAGACTTCTTTTTATTGTGGTCTTACTTCAGGGACGCTTTAAGTCATTGATACTCAGTCATGTGAAATGTACTCAGGTTTTCAATCCAACCATATGCCAGCATGGCACTGCTGAGTGGACCTAAGGCAGTTATTTCACTTGGCTGCTCCTTTACATTATTTCAGTTCATTTGGATCGGACGAGTCTTTCACAGGGGCTTCAAAGGAGGTCACCTGAACCACACCAAAGCTCACTTTTTTTCTTCTCTCTGGATAGCAAACAGATTTCACTAATCTTCTTTTGCTGTCTGGTTGAAGGCATACTCATTGGACTAGAAAGAAAGGTCACCATGGTAGGCACAGATGGTACCATCAAAGGTTGACAGGAAAGACATTTGAACGAGACGTTGTAAATGATTGGCCCGAGTTTATCTTGTCACCCAAGTGGTCCGCGCCACCATAGAGACCTCTATGTCACATGATTGAGCATCATTAAGCCATTTTAGATTGCCTTTGTTAAGAAAAATTGTTGATTTTTAAACTTTTCCAATGTAGTGTTCTGTTGTTGTTTTTTAATGGAAGTTTAATATGCTGTTAGAAAAGACTGTTACTCCATTCCATCATGGGACTGAAATGCAGAAATAACCGATTTGTTTTCATTCTGGAAATTAAATCTTTAAAGTCAACACTCTGCAACTTGAAAACCATGATTTGCTGTGCCTGTGTCCTTACCCATTGTTACTATAATTTGAGTTTGACTAACATCTAATGCAAAATATTTGTCTTGAAGCCAAGTTAGGCAGACACTTTTCCAAGAAAAGCAGTCACAAGCCAGATGAGTGTGACCATTTAGATCGCCATGATCGGAATCTACCAGTTGTCAGTTTGCCTCTATGTCTGTTTTAGTTTATTTAAAAGGGTCTGCCACATACTGGACAACAGATAAAAGTGTTTGATTCTGTTTTTAAATTGTTTCTTTTCCTTATGTGATGTCCACTGTTTGTTACCATTTGATTATTATGCTCATGTAATGCAGTCTGCCACGAAAGATGGACAGAATCATGATTAGCATTTATTATCTAATATTCTGTGTTGATATAGGTCAAACACTGATATTTATATGATCCATTTTGACTTTTTTTGTAAATACATTTCTGAGGAGGATTTACTCTTGGTGTTCATTGTGGTTATTTCATTTGTATGTGTGCTTTGTGAAGCAAAAGCAAAAGCAACAGTTTTTAAGATAGAGAGTAAACCTAGTATCTTGCTCACTTTTGTGAGGCTTACTGCAAATGTGTGCAGTGAAAGTAAAATTAAGATTTACCCAATCTCCAAGCAAAAAGAAATGCGCGTACCTTTGCACTAAACATGCGATGACATTTTTTTTAGAATACAGTACCATCTCTTTTGGCAAAAATCAGTTTCAAAGCAACTCCTGCAGCCAGCAAAGAATCTGCAAAGACAATTACAGACTTCAATAAAGACCCTGAGCCTTGTAATCTGTCATGATGTTGTTCATGTGCTGAACCATCATACCCACCATCTCTAAGGACTCAACAGAGAGCTTAAAAATAAGAAGAGAATTGTCTAATATAATGGAAGGTATATCTATAAAAATATGTAAACGCCTCCAACTTTGAATTTCTACTGTCAGGAGTATTATTGTGAAATGGTATTCAAGGATGGCCGTTGAAGACAGTCGGGGGAAAATCTGACAGAGCCAGAAAAATCTCTGATAAACTCGTGTGCTGGATAGGGTGTGGTTCAGAAATGGCAATCAAAATCGTTTCATCAATGGAAAGGGACTGCGAAAGGTTAACCCGACATGAGGATAGTGCTGCATCGGTGCAATCACCTCCAGAAGAAATGTCAGAGAAAAGCCGTTTTATCACGTTATTACAAATGTTAAATGGACAACTATTTATAACTCTTGGGAAAAGACAGAAACTAAGAAGCTCTAGTTTGATTTAACATAGATTTGTATTTTAGTCGTAATGATTAAAGATTAATTAAGAAAAAAAGTTTGAAGCATGGAAAGAGCTCAGCAAAACGGTGGGATCTATTATGTTTTAGGGTAGTGAACTAGCCAGTGGCACAGAAAAGATTTCATGGGTTGAAGGGAGATTGATTCAGTGACATACCAGTAATTCCTAGCAGCTAATGTCCTCAACTTAAGGATGATGCAAAAACTGAAAAAAGCGGTACAAAATTGCTGTAAGACAATGAGCCAAAGTATATTATCTCACGAAAAGAGGTGAATCAGTTCAACTGGATCAGAAGTTTATTCAGAAACGTTTCGCCACTCACCAGGTGACTTCTTGGTGAGTGACGAAACGTTTCTGTTCAGCTAGCAATAACCACACCTCGGATTACAAAATTGTAAATAAATAAATATAATTTTATAGGGATAGTGCATGGTAATGAACATTCAGAGCATAAACATGCAACATTGTTATCACAAGGCTGATTTTCATCCGTTATCCCAAGAAGTTAGGGGTTAAGTGTCTTTCTCATTGACACTTCAACACATTCTGAAGGAAACAGAGATTGAACCAACAATCTGCCAATTAACAGACAATTGTCTTACTTCCTGAGCTATGCCTCCCCTATGAATTCAGAATAAATATTTACATCACTTAACCTCAAAGGATGAATCCTTATGAACTCTGTAATATGACCGCTGACAGTTAAGAGGGCATATAAGAGGCACTTCTTACAGTAACACTGTAAAAACCTATGCATTCCTCCAAATGATCTAAAAACAGACAGGAAAAGGGGGAGTGTCATGAGGGGCTCGGCATCACTGAGTGGAGTCTATGAGAACTATTACAGAAGCCTGCTGATCTCTGATCCCCACCCCTGAATTACTTGCTACAACAACAAAAAACAGATCTAATGAATTTCAATGGAGCTGCAAAATTGTGTGGTTGGGCTATACAAATACAAATAAAACTGACTTGACAGAGAAATGATCCAAGCTAACTAATTACTGCATAAACAAAATAAATACTGTGTTCACAACTTTTTGGCTTTAAATTATACATATTAGAATAGTCAAACTCAGAATTTGACTCTTTTCAAGAGACTAAAAAAACTTTAATGGCACCATTGCAGAAGAAGCCAACATAATCAGAATCCGTTTATTGGCCACGAAGATTTTCAAACATGGAAGTTGACTCCCATTTCATGGGTCTCACAGGTACTTTACAAAGAATGGTAACACAACTATCTTCAGAGATATATACACAAGGCTTGACTGAACACAGGTGAAAATAAGAGGAAATAAAGCCTTCACTTTTAATGATGGGCCTCCAATTTATTACAGGGGTTGAAAGTAAATTTCCCTCGTCTATTTACAGAAGCTTTTCTGACTTCATTATATTGCTCTCTGCACTTGCATTTATAGCAGCCCCATAAAAGCTGTCTCTCTGAAGGACCTATGCCATTTTTTGCATTACCTGTGCACATTTATTTTATGCATTCATATTTAACGCTTGCTGCAAGCCAAATTTTACCTAGCAGAACAATAAAGATTTGATTGATTGGTATAAACTCTTGCATTGTATATCTGCAGCAATCAGTAAAATAAATCAGAGAACATGTATCTCTATTAATGATGGTTTCTGATTTCTTTCTGTGTCTCCACTCCCTCATGTGGGAGTGTTGAGGTAATCCAACACACTCTGACATCAGAAACACAAACAAGCCACAAAGTTCAAGACAGCTCTCATCTACAACTGCCTAGCTGTTTATTTTCTAATCCATTATCCAAGCATATTCTACAGGCTGTTGTGCTTTGTCCAGAGTCTGATGTACACATTACCCAGTACACCCCCCCCACTTCTCTTATTCTCCCTCCCCTTCCTTTTCTGATTCTCTCTCCCTTACCCTCCCTCATCTCTTATTCCCCCTCTCTCTCTCTCTCACTTGCTCTCAGTCTCTCTCTCCCTCTCTTCACCCCCTCAAGTCTTAATGGTCAGCTGGGGATGAACAGGCCACACCCTCTTTTCCCTCATTGAAGACACGCTGTCTGCAGAGCTCCGTTAGGTACATCTGCGGAGATACCTCAATCACGGGTCCAAGCCCGACTGCTCCCAAGGTAAATACATCTCAGCCAATGGTTTTAGGATGTACGTTAGAGAGGACATGCGAGTTTTCATTCAGGACTTTATCCTTTTCTTTATCTGATGCAAAGATCACTGTTTAAAGCCTGGGCTGTCATGTTAGTGAGACATCCAGCTCATCTAGGTAATAAGATACCACTAGATCTCACAGTAGAGGAGTAATGTCTATAAAGCAATGTGATTTATGTTGATTGTAATACGCGTTTACTGTACGTCTTTGAAGCACATTACTGGTATGATCATGTTAATTTGTAACCGATTTGGGACAATGAAATGATTGCTGGTATACATAGTGAAGTCAAATTCAAGTCATAGTCATCATATTTATCACCATTATTCATTAATTATTCACATAGACCTCCTACTTATGATTTTGCATCTTTTGCATATTTGTATAAGTTTTGTTCAGCCTTGGGGTGTTTTGGGACAAATCTTGCATTAGTTTTAGGAGAAATTCATCACACTTATAGGCATGATAACATAGTGATATAAATACTGTTTTGGAGTCTTTAGGATTTCTTTCGTACAAATAAGCAAAAGAAAAAACACATCCCCTCTTGCTTCAGACTGCACTTTGTTATGACATTGCGATGACAAACTGGCTTTCTGCTATCATGGTGTTCATATTATTTCACACCAATTTTTTGTCTCAGAGCAAACCTGGATGATCATTAGGAGCCCACAGGTCACTTCCCTCTCCTATCCCAAGTATCAAGGGCAGGATTATGAAGTAATCCAATATGTGTAGCGTCAGGGAATCAGCCACTAATCTGTTCTACAACAGGTAGAAAGGGGATCCAGGGGACAGGATGGAGTGATGGGTCAGAGAGGGAGGGAGGGAGAAATGGAAAGGATAGCCAGCTAGAGGTATTTAACTCTCTAATCCTGTACCTTTTTGAGTCTTTGGTAACTGATAGGTACAAACAGGCTTTACTCATTTAGGACTGGCCACATCCAACTGTTTATGTAAGCAGAATGAAGGAGGGATCTGGGGTGACCGACAGAAAAATCACACAAAAGGTCATCCATTTAAATGTACACCTTTGTTTGAGATGAATGAAATCATGTTCTGTATGAAGCGAAATTCAAGACAATACAAGACCAAAGCCTTGTAACCCCCACCACCATCACTGCACTGGAAGTTTATTCATCAGACCACATCAACTGCTCATACACACCGATGGAATTGTTTTAGCACTCAGTATTGTCCAACAGGCTGAGGCAAAGCCTGGTGTACATTTGCAATTCCTTCCCCCTAACATCTATTGTCTATCTCTTGCAACACGCAATCACCGAGCCCTGCAAGGAAATGTGCCTTTGCCAACTGTTGTCTAAATTCAGGGGTTAGCTAGGGTCTCACTGGCCTCTGAGACAAATTCAGGGTTAAAGTATATCATGGGTGTGTAACAACAAAATTTGTATGTATGAATAATTGATGAATGAGCCCCCCTTGTCTCTGTTTGACCATGATGGGTAATAATTAAGACTTAAATATAGATAAATCAGTGGGTTTAATGTTTCAAATCAGGTCAAAATCTATGTAAAATACATTATCTCACAAGAAGCATCAACACACATTCCAGTGAAATGAGAAATAACCTCAAAATAATTTAGGGGCACATGGTTTCTCAACGGGGTACCCCATGCAGGATATATTGCAGATTAAAAATGGCTCTGATTCAATGTTTATCCACTATCCATCCTTCCATCCATCTGCCACCAACCGCTTATCCAAAAATGGGTCATGGGTGTTATCTATTATGTGTTTATAAACTACCATCACATGTATTTATTTTATGGAGGCATAGCTTGGGAAGTAAGACTGCCTTCTAGTAACCAGAAGATTAGAGTTTCGATTCCCCAGTTCCTTCAGAAACATGTTGAAGTGTCCTTAAGCAAGACACTAAACCCTTTGCTGCTTGAGACAACAGACGGAAATTAGTCTGGAGGCTGAATCTGTCTTATTTATATTTTAAATTTTCATTAATATACATTTTTCCTATAAAGGAGATTATTGTTATTATTATTTGTCTTATAAAGGGAAAGTAATGTAAAGGAAGAACAGTTCAATAATTGTTTGCTTTATGCTGTTTTTGGCTCAGGAGTCAATAATAACATCAGATCCAAGATGGGGCGTAAAGAGATCAACTGCAGCTGGAAGAAAAACACCAACAACATCAAGGAGGTGTTTGACTTCAAGGGGAAAATGGGGGCGTAAGTAGACATCCTTGCTTCGTGCGACACCTTCTAAATTATAATTGCACATTTCGCACGATACGCTACAGAAAAGGGTTCCCCAGCCTTGCTTTTCATGCTTAACAAGTCTCTATAGATAGATAGATAGATGTAACCTCAAGTATTTATGAATGAGTAGCCGGAAATAAGCAGCACTCTTGATCCCAGTGTGCTGTTACTGGATTGAATTGGTTGGTTTTACAAATGCCTCATCCGCTCTTTGTCAACAGACCCCAGATGGGCTTCATACATCCAGAACAATCCCTCTCAACATGTCCCACAGACATCTAGATAAGCCAATTAGCAAAAGTTAGGCTGACTTTAGCGATGAAGCTGCTTACACTCTGTCTGTATCCACTCGACCGACGGCTGAACTGGCCAAGACCAGTGATTGTATGGAAGTTTTACCTCCTTTTTTTCAAAGAGATCCCAAAGCAGAATTTTGTAATTAGATCTAACTTTTTTGTTTCACAGAAATGCCAAGAAGAGTAGGATATTTAGTAGGTTAGCAGCCTGAGAGAAAAATGGCGGTGTTATTTGGCTCTGCAATGTGAGTTTATCCATGAGTTTATGGTCTCAAACCAGTAGTTTGCCTCTCCCTAAGTCATTGCATCTCTTTCACTTAGTCCCTCTCTCAGATTCTCTATCTAAATCGCTCTCTAAATCTCTCTGTCATTATTCTGTCTCAAAGCTGATTACTGCCCTGTATGCCTGGATGTGAATGAGTCAGGTGTTCAAATCCGTGTGCATGTGCGCATGTGTGTGGGGGGCTATTGACCTCTGACGTCAGAGGTGAGCAGCAGAGGAACATCTTAGCACCGTTCTATTAAAGGATTAGCAGTCTGAGCGCATGTTTCTGTCTGTTGAGTGTTGGATGGGTGCATGGTGAGCAGGTGCTACCAGCAGCAAGTGCATGTCTGTGCACATGTGAGATAAACTGGTGTTGTGTAAGGGGGTGTTGGTGCCATGTTGGGGTTGTGGGGTTATTTAAGGACTAAAAAATATGTTGAAAGTATGCTGTTACTTTTTAAGACTGCATTTCCGTGAAGCAACCCCCATCTTTTTTTGGAAGTACAATAGTGACAAAACGGGGTACTGAAAACCCTTAAGGACCTCTGAACTGGTAGTATGGATGCTGAGGTGTGACCACCAAACCGTTGGATTACTTCTCGACTCCCCTTGCTGTTGTCATTGCCTGAGTTTTGGCTGATGTTTGTACGTTCAAACTAAGATCTGGGATGTCTGTGCCACATTTAAATCTAGCCAAAGACATCATGCCCTGATGCTCAGTGCAGATATCAAGGTAGGCCGGTTTGGCTATCAAAACAACTGAAAGATAACTTTGGTCAACTATGCAAATCCAGAGGTGTGACATGGGTCTCAGTCAGGTGTGCG
The DNA here is from genome assembly GCA_900302585.1 of Regalecus glesne. Lineage (NCBI taxonomy): Eukaryota > Metazoa > Chordata > Actinopteri > Lampriformes > Regalecidae > Regalecus > Regalecus glesne. Next base: position 9,440 of record OMLC01003185.1, on the reverse strand, counting down.
GTTGTTGGTGGTTTACTAGTGACCTATGTGTTTTACTGTGGATATGGGAAACATAGGCTGTTGGCCCATTTAGACTGATGCTTACTAGTGTTAACTTCATTCATTATGTGCCAAATTCTCTCCACATTTAGTTAAATTGTTCCTCATGTATACCTCCTTGTCTCTTTTCTCTAATTTTGGGGGAAAAAACTCACATGAGTGATCCATCATCCCTGTTCCACTTGATCTCTTGGCCATCCATAATGGAAAAAGTCATGGCTGTCACAGATAAAAGCCTCCCATGGTGGTTTGCAGTGCAGCCTATGAAAACAGTTATTCACATTTTACATTAGTATATGGTGACTGTGAATGTAGTAGAATTATCCAAAAACAAGACATTTCATTTTTCAATTATTTTACTTTTTGAATTACTCTGAAATGGTTGTTGGAATAAGTTAGTCGGGTAGTGATGAAATGAGAGTCTGGTTGATCAACAAGCTGCTGCCTCTTGTGCTTCTTTCGACTCCTCCTATTTCCACTCTTCCTGTCCTCTGTATCTTCCTGTCACACCGGCCACCCGCATGTCCTTCCTAACCATATCATTGATCAACATTAAATTTAAATTTGTTATTGACATTAATTTAACAGTCAAATCTTAGTGATTCAATTCAGAGTATGTGTATATTAATAAAAAGGGACTTTCAGAACACACACTTGTTTCTTTACTTCAACTGTATTGATCTACATAAGCTCTTTCTGGATTCAGGCTGTGGCTAAATCAGGCCCCCACCATTGGTTGCCACTGTGTTGAAATTTGAGGTTAGCTCTTATGTCAAGTCAAGTCAAGTCAATTTTTATTTGTATAGCGCCAAATCACAACAAAAGTTATCTCATGACACTTTACATATAGAGCAGGTAAAAGACCAAGCTCTTTGCGAAACCATGATTTACAGAGACCCAACAAGTACCCCCTTGAGCAAGCACTTAGGCGACAGTGGCAAGGAAAAACTTCCTTTTAACAGGCAGAAACCTGGAGCAGACCCCGGCTCTCGGTGGGCGGCCATCTGCTTTGACCGGTTGGGTTTGGGAGAGAAAGAGACAAACAAACAAATAGATCCAGCCAGGCGCACCGAGACCACGATCCACAGGAA
>OMLC01003170.1:1712-12094 GCA_900302585.1 Regalecus glesne | reverse complement strand
ACATCACAAAAAGAGGTGAATCAGTTCAACTGGATCAGAGGTTCATTTTTGAAACGTTTCGTCACTCACCAGGTGACTTCTTCAGTCTAAGCTGAAGGCAAACATCCCCCTCCTTATAAACAGTACCGTGATGCCACACAACAATAGGTTGGTTTCATATGAGAGTTGGGTGATCAACTGCACATTCAGTGACAAAGGGCACCATTCACAGAGGATTGGGGAATGGTTGCGATCACGGCATTGTAAGACGCCGATAGATGCACTCTCAGGCCACCGCCCCTATTCAGCGAGGGTCGCTCCCTCTTAACGTAGATGGCCTCCTTCACCCCCCTTTCAAACCAGCGTTCCTCCCTATCAAGGATGTGAACATCATCATCCTTGAATGAGTGGCCACTCGCCTGTAGGTGAGTGTAGACCGCAGAGTCCTGACCCGACGTGTTGGCTCTCCTATGCTGCGCCATCCTCTTAGCCAGCGTCTGTTTGGTCTCCCGATGTACAAGTCACTGCAGTCCTCCTGGCATTTAACAGCGTACACTACGTTACTCTGTTTGTGCCGGGGGACCCGATCCTTGGGGGTGGATCAACTTTTGCCGTAGTGTGTTCAGGGGTTTGAAAGCAAACGAGACGCGACGTTTTGAAAACACGCGTCTCAGCTGTTCCGACACTCCCGCCACATACGGAATCACCACCGGTTTACGCTTTGGCTCCTCCCCTGCCTCCACTTGGCTGGAGCTCTGTCTGGGACCCTTCCTGGCTTTAACAAACGCCCAGTAATCCCACTGCTGGATGCAGCTTGTTTAATTTTAAATTAATCAGGAAAAATAACAGCAATTTTTAGCCATAGACAATTGGATCAATAAAGCACAGTTTAGAGCTAAAGAAAGGAGAGCGGCAGAGGAGCAGCACACTAAAACAGAAAAGGGGAAGTCACAAAAGAGGTGAATTTGTTCAGCTGGATCAGAGGTCATTTCAGAGGTTCATTTCATTTGTGATTTCCCTACCTGGATTATTGAGCATGCATCAAGACAGAAAAGGGGAAGGTTATTAGATATATGTCAGAATGCTTTTAGTATATGGAGATGAGAGACAGAAAGTTTGAAATCAAGAATACTTTAAGAGAACAGTTGAGTCATTCAGACAAGCTTCACTGGAAAGATAACAACTGAAACTGCATCTCTCATTTACATTTACATTACAGGCATTTAGCAGACACTTATCCAGAGCGACGTACAAGTGCATAGGGTCAAGGTACAAAGGATACTGGAGAAACATCTCCCACTCTCCCCTGAGGCACACAAATCACACACTTCCACAGGATCTCTGAACCTGGACTCCACTCTAGTTCTCCTACATGCTCCGTCAGTAGAAGCACAGGGAAGGGACCTTAACTCATCGGAAGAAGAGGAAGACATGAGGGAAGCAGTGGGAGGCCCCCTGCCCCCTACTGACTCAACACCCTGTTGACAATTAAACAGGGTGAAAGGAAACCAAAGAGGAAAGATAGAAGACTTCACCAAGAGACAAGCAAGGACAAAAACAGCACTGGGAATCCATGTGAAGACCCAGACAATGACCTAGACCCAGTGAAGGAGCAGCTACTAATTCATCAAATGGTAGAAGTGACTGGTGCTAATGGTCCATTCATTTATTTCAGATAACAGAGCCCTTGACAAAGGACATGACAGAGACATAGGAGTTCCGTGAGAAGGACGGAGTGGCCAAAATGGACAACGGCAATATGATATTTTTCATCAGTGTGGTCAAACTGGATGTTGGAACAAGGACCACTGCTGGCATAAACATCTCATACCATGTGCTGCATTAGACTGACGGAGACATGAGAGGGTGGGGGATTGGACGCCAGTGAATGAGACTCCTGACACACACACACACACACATGATGTGATGACCAGTGAGTCACAACCGTTATCTGATGATGATAAAGTGATATTAAGAATAACCTAAACCTGAAGGGTCTGAGGTTATGATGTATTATGAGGCAGACATACAGATTTCTATAGCATGCACACACAGCTGGTGAGATATAGTCTGGTTAGGTTACTATGTGTGTGTAAGTATTATTAACCATTATCTGTTATTGACTTACTTACACATCCACTCACTCTCTCTCTCTCTCTCTCTCTCTCTCTCTCTCACACACACACACACACACACACACACACACCACTGAGGCTACAGATGGCCTATACCTGAATCATTACACTGAATCCAAGCCGTAGAGTTTGACATGAAGTGAGAAAAGTAGTCAGAGCAAGTGAAAAATTTTATATAATGTATTTATTGGACAAAGAAAGCTGCTGCTGTCTGTATGTCTCTCTCCTGGTCATGTTAAATTGATTAGAACAGCATTTCCATCTTTGGCTAAACAAATCTGCTGATTCGAAATGACAGAATCTGGGTCCATGGCTGCTAAGTCACTGTCATTACACTGTCATTACACTAGGCTCCCACAGAATGGGACCCCATGACCGAGTATAGTGAGGATGGTAATTTATAAAAAAACATGCATGTCATCTAGCACATTGGCCAAATGATCGATTGAGCTCATTCTGAAACAAGAACCTGGTTTTGACTCTTTTTGAAAGGTTGGAGTCATTGCACCATGTGATGACTCCCCCGTTAAAAGACAATTTTCCCCTGTAAAATAGATCTGTAACAAAGTCTCACTGTCAGAATGGAGGTTTATGTGGGGCCTGTAAGCTGTTAATGCTGCAGTTCATGCTTGCACACTTTAAGATTAAAACCCATACACCACTCTGTTGCTGATTCCATCTGATGTCACTCACTTTTCAATTTGAATAAATATATTTTTACGTCGAAAATATATTGATAGACATTTCATCTGAACAGGCCTATGGAAAATAGAAGTTAAGACAAGATCGCACCTTTGGTATCACTTGGCAGAAGAAGGCCATAAAGCTAATCAGTCAAAGCTGCGGTTTACTGAAATAAGGGTAACATATTTAGGAAAAACAGGGACAATGGAACAAATTAATAGCCTTCGAGACATGATGTCCTATTCTAGGTATTGGATCCCTTATTACGAAGAAAGCAGCAGTCCTTTCACCCATGTCCATGGTAAAAATCTCTGCATGTGATATGATTGACTTGGACTGAGGATATAGAAAAAGGCTTTTATAGACTTGAAGACAGTTTTACAAACATATCCTACCCTAGGACTGTCAAGACCTGACAGACCACTGACTTGGTTTGTAGATAAGAAAGACAGTCTTATGAACTTATGATCTTATTATGTACTAAACTTGACCCCGTAGCGGTTGGACTTCTGTATGTATGCGCTAAAGCAGAAGAGAAAGTTGTGACTACATCACAGGATATTGTAGACTACAGTGATTGCTCTTTGATGGTTTGGATATACCTGACGTTATCGTCAAATGATGTCCAATTCTAATTTTGTTATTCTTCTCCCAACAGTAGCAGAGAGTACTAAATACAATTGTTTATAAGTCTTGGAAGACGTCTGCATCCTGAGGCCTGATCTCAAGAATCAGCCATATCTAATACCCATCTGGGTATGTGACTCCTCCTCTCCCTCCACTTGGCTGGAGCTCTATCTGGGACGCTTCCTGGCTTTAACAAACGCCCAGTAATCACACTTAACCAGGGCCTGTTTAAGATAGGATTCCTCTTCCTCCTTGGCCACTAAGTCAGTGGGGACGTTGTCAGTCCGATAGTACTGAGTCCTGATGACTCCCAGTTTTTGCTCCAGAGGGTGGTGGGAGTCAAACCACAAATACTGGTCCGTATGTGTGGATTTGCGGTATACACTAACAAACAACCGCCCCCCCAACACCAACCTTCACCTCACAGTCTAGGAAAGCCAACACATCATCTTTAGCATCCTCCCTTGTAAATTTGATGTGGGCGTCCACTGAGCTATTGTGTTCAGTGAACTCTGGTACGTCATGGGATTTGATTTTAACCCAGGTGTCGTCCACATACCTGAACCAGTAATTAGATGGGTTCCCTGGATATGAAACCAGAGCCTTCCTCTCTACATCCTCCATGTATAAGTTAGCCACTATAGGAGAAACAGGGGAACCCATGGCACACCCATGCTTCTTCCTGTAATATTGCCCCCTATATGTGAAGTGTGTAGACTGAAGACATAGTTTCAGCAGCAGACACACTTGGTCAGAGTTAAGGCTGGTCCTGTCTCTGAGGGAGAGGTCTTCCTGTAATTTCTCATGGACAACCTCAACTGCCTCGTCCACGGGGACACACGTGAAGAGAGACTTAACATCAAATGACACCATCGTTTCATCATCCTTCATGTTAATATCCTCACCTTCTCAGTAAAGTCCATAGTGTTATGAATATGATGATTGTCATTACTGCCTACTAACGGGTTGAGAACAGAAACCAGAAACTTAGAGATATTATAGGTGACTGAATTAATCATGCAAACAATCAGTCTCAAGGGCACATCATCTTTATGGATCTTAGGTAAACCATACAGAGAAGGTGTGGCTTCCCCTTGATACAGCCTAAAGTACAACAATTTGTCGTTAGTCTTTCCTGTTCTAAAAGTTTTAGACAATCTATCACTTTCTTTTTGTAACTACAGCCTGGATCCTTCTTAAGGGGCTCATACATGGCTCTGTCGCTAAGCAGCGTCATTACCTTCGCATAGTAGTCCTTCTGGTTTAACACCACGGTACATCTGCCCTTGTCGGCCAGGAGGACGATGTCTTCATCCCTACCGAGAGTCAGGAGCGCCTTTCTCTCGTCTCTGCTGATGTTGGACGGTGACACTTTGGCAGTGCTGAGACAGGCAGAGACTTTCGTTCTCAGTTCCTCCGCTTCCATGTCTGTAAGTTTGTTGTTATGGATCACTGATTCCGTGGCTGTGATGACTTCCACCACCGAAATTTGTCGCGGTGCCACTGAGAAATTCAGTCCCTTGCTCAGGATGTCTCTCTTCGCCCGGGGGAGTTCTCTGTCGGACAGGTTCCTCACCCACTGGTCTGGGTCACCATCGTTTGGCTGGTCTGTTCCATGCTGTTCACCATTGAGGGCGTCTGTCGTCTGCTGATGGTCCTTGCGAGCAGAAAGTAAGTTAAACTTCTTTCTCTGGCTGGCTTTGGACCTTTCGTGCTGCGCTAGACGAGCCTTTTCCGTGAACTCCGTCACCCATTGTAGAGACGTCTCATCTAGACGCGCCGTCAGTCTCTGAAAGATCCTATTGTTGTGTGGTATCAACGTACTCTTTTAAGGGGGGAATGTTTGTTTTCAGCTCAGACTGAAGAAGTCACCTGGTGAGTGACGAAACGTTTCCAAAAAAAACTTCTGATCTAGTTGAATTGATTCACCTCTTTTTTATGATCGCCATACCTGGATTATTGAGCATGCATCAGGATACACCCCCTTGGTCATATCATATGTTTTCATGGTCTTTACTTTCACTGGAACGCTGATGACATCGAACTCTATATCTCTGCTAAATCCACTGCCACTACAACTCCTATCTAACCAATTACCTCACTAAAATTAAGTCATGGATACAGACCAACTTCCTCAAACTAAATTGTAATACATCGGACATGATCAGCATCAGTTGCATGTCTCTTATCAAAACTACTACCAAGTTTTGCCTCACCATTGATAAACTCATTCTACCTCTACACACATCCATAACCTCAAAACATTTTTCAATAGCAACTTCTGCTTTTAACATCACATCCATCAAATCACAAGAACTACCTTTTCTAACTGTAATTTGTGACACAAAGCGGATATCCTTAAAGGGAACTGAAGAAAGCACATACAAAGCAATCCTTCAACAGTTCTAAGTCTCTCTCTATCTTTAGTTTTTATAGCAGCCATGCTTGAAAAGCTCACCTCACATCGATTTGTTGTGGACAATGGGACCAATGTTGAAATAGCTCTGTATGCCAGAATGGGGAACTCCTTGGCAGTAATCAACCAAATATTGTCCAAAGATTGATCAGTGAAGTGTAGCTTTAAATGACAGTCTCGTCTCAGGTCAGTTAGTCTCTCCTGCTCCTGTAAAATCATGTCTGTTCCGAAAACTGCTGCTGAGCTATACGGATCCCTAACCCAGTCAAGGCTTTCAGTGGAGAATGACAACTATGCCCTCTTACATCAAAATCTGCTAATAAAGTCCCCCCCCCCACACACACACAGTCCATTGCTAACTGAAATCATCAGAAAGCATAGGGCGGGACTCAGAGCAACTGAGAGAAAATGGCATAAATCCAAAGACTCCGCTGGCCTCAGTCTCTATCGGGGCCTCCTGGCTTCATTCTCCTTAAGCCTAAATACAGCCAAAACAGCGATAGATACTTGGAAAATGTTTGCTGCTTTCAACTCACTACTCAATCTGCCCCCTCCTCCACCCTCCACTCTGCTCAGTGCAGAAATGCTTGCCTCATACTTTGCTGATACGTTTTCTGCCATCAGACCTGCTGACCCCTGCAAATTCCCCAAACATGGGAATCTTGACTGCATAATTTCTGGTAGTGGGTCTTGGCGGCATAGCTCAGTGGGTAGAGCGGTCGTCTGGCAATCAGAAGGTTAAAGGATCCATCCCCGGTCCTGCATGTAGCATGTCGAGGTGTCCTTGAGCAAGACAATTAACCCCTAACTGCTCACCGAGTGCCATATGTTGGTAGCTCACTGCTCCTATATAATAGGATGGGTTACATGCAGAGCAATCCAAATATCCCCTTGGGGGACTAATAAGGGAATCCATCAATCAGTAACCAGTTCACTGATCCTGACATACTCAGTCAGTCTGTTGTACCCAGCTGGGTACAACATTTGAGGGCCTCAAATCACTAACTAGACTATTTTTGCTGTGAGAAAAGTGTGTATGTGCAAGCATGTGTGTGTGTGTGTGGGGCTCTATGCACTTCTTGTTGGCATCTCTGTCCTATTGAATTCAAACTGACCTTACGGCTTTTGCCCATGTTGTTTCTCCTAATCAGATCCTGGATTGCATTGTATGAATTCCCAGATGTACATTGGTTTGGATAAAGCTGTCTGCTAAATGGCATTGTTAACATTGTAACATTGTAACAAAACTTTTTTCCACTCTTCGTGAAACGCCTTTAATTGGTATGGGCAGCTCCCACGGTCATGGTTACTGTCCTTCCCACATCACCACTAACTCCTCAAGTCTTACAAGCACTACAACTGTTTGATTGGCACTAATTGGCAAATAATCACTTTATGTAAAGAGGGGACAGGATACCTTTGAATTTGATTGGATATAAATATAAGCAGGTTTTTCATGTGACCAAAGAAATTTGACTCATCAAGTTTTCAAAATTTATGAAAGATTTGTTGGCTTTTTGGCAAGCTACTTGGAAAGGGGCTGTAGTAGGAAAAACACAGACCTCTGTAACTGTGCAGATTCAGACAGTGCGGAATGGTCTGCTACTGCTTCTTTGTTTTCCCCTGCGTTAGCATTGCCATAGCACCCTAACACTTCCCATGTGTTGACCCATCCTGCATGTCATGCATTGAGTGACATCCTTTGTTTTCAATATCAGCTAGATTGCTGTACCTGGTGCAAAATTGTACCCCACAGATAACACAGGACAGATTCACACCTTGCTCAACATAAGACAGACCCCTCCAACGGATAACACAAGATGCAAAACAGACTCACACCTTCAGCAAATGACAATAAAAGGCAATCCTACATATTCCCTCTTTGTCAAATTTACCAGATTTCCCGCAATCTGTATCTGTCTGACCCTTCCTGCAGGGATCTTATTAAATGTCATGACTAACATCTATCTCGAGACTCAGATTCATTTTCAGATTGCCACCACAAACTTGCTGTTGTTGGCAAGATCACTTGAGTGAGAGTCTCTGGACCTAGCTCGTTCATCTGCAGGTTGGCAGATGCTAATTTAATTAGGGGGAATCTATATTGAAAGGGAAGGTAGAAATAATCTCTGTGCCGGGGGAATTGGGATGTACACTAATTCCCGGACAACATTAAGGTGGATAAAGATAATTTTGTCCAAGGTTTTAACCAAGGTTTACGAAAGCCTGGGGGTAGTTTGACGAATCGATTAATTAGAAGTCGCCGTCCGAAGCAAGGGACACACGGTTGCCGGGTGGGGATAGGGGATAGTAATGTGCGGTGAGGTTCGTGGCAATTGTTGGTTGACCACACGTACCTGGTATTGACTAACCACCAGATACAAGTAGAGGTAGGCGATAACCACTGTCAGAAAGTGAACTCATTTGGGTGCAGAGCAAGGCAATTTTTTCTGATAGTAATTAAGGGTTAAATTTTTTTGTTAAAAAATTTAAAATTAAAAAGAGGAAAAGAAAGGGTTTAAAAATGGAAAGTGACTCTAAATCAGATATAGTCGAACGAGAAATAAAAGAGAAATTGAACTTAAGTAAAGGAAACAAATGGAAGTTAGACAAAGACATTGGAGGATTTGGAGGTACGATAGATAAAAATAAACTATAAAAAATATATATAATCCATCCACCCATTGTCAACCGCTTATCCGAAATCGGGTCGCGGGGGAAGTGGAGGCTATCTCCGTTCTTATTGGGCGAGAGACGGCGTACACCCTGTATAGGTCGCCAGTCTATCACAAGGCAGAGCAGTTAGGGGAACACTGTCTTGCTCAATGACACCTCGACATGCTTCTCTGCAGGACCGGGGATCGAACCTGCAACCTTCCGATCGCCAGGCGACCGCTCTACCCACTGAGCCATGCCGCCCCTCAAATATATATAAGTTTCTAAATATAGACAAGGGGACAAGTCAGAGTAACGGAAAGAAAAGAGAGATGATGTAGCAGGACATGAAAACCTTGCCTATTATTAAAGTAATGAGGAAAAGGATATTGCAGTTTTTAGCTATAGTTAATTGGACCATTAAAACCACCATTTGAGGCTAAAGAAAGGAGAGTGGGAGAGGAGCAGCATAGTCCAAAAGAAAAAAGAATATTCAATGTAGGTTGGAAGGTTTATAGAATATGGACTGGAGAGACATAATCTTTGAAGTCAAGAGTATATTAAGAGAACAGTTGAGTCATTCAGAGAAGACTCAGAGGAAAGACACCAACTAACACTGTATCGCTCTCACTCTCCCTAACAGACACAAATCACTCAACATTTCCACAAGGACCTTCACCTGGACTTCACTCTACCTCTCCCACACGCTCTGTTAACAGAAGTGTAGGGACGGGACCTGAACTCGTTGGATGAAGAGGAAGACGCCAGGAAAGCAGAAGGAGGCCCCCTGCCTCCTAGTGAGTCAATACCCCTACTGGAAATTAAACAGGGTTAAAGGAGACCAAAGAGGAAAGACATATCTCTCCAGCATAATGCCATAAGATAGGCAAGGACCGAAACAGCACTGAGAATCCATGAGAGGACCCAGACAATGACCCGGACCCAGTTGAGGAGCTGCTAGCAGTTTATCAAATGGTAGAAGTGACTGGGGCCAACTCATGGTATTCAGGCAACAGAGGCCTTGACAAAAGATGTGACAGAGACAGAGGTGTTCCGTGAAAGGGGTGGAGTGGCCAAAATGGACAACAGCAATATGACATTTGTCGTCAGTTTGGTCAAACTGGACATTGGAACAAGGACCACTGCTGGTGTAAACATCTCATGCCTCAAAAAAAGAGTTGAATCTGTTCAGCTGGATCAGAAGTTTATTGAGAAACGTTTCGTCACTCACCAGGTGACTTCTTCAGTCTGAGCTGAAGGCAAACATCCGCCTCCTTATAAACGGTACCTTGATGCCACACAACAATAGGTTGGTTTCATATGCTAGTTTGGTGATCAACTGCACATTCAGTGACAATGGGCACCATTCACAGAGGATTGGGGAATGTTTGAGATCACGCCATTGTAAGACGCCCCCCGGCACAAACAGAGTAATGTAGTGTATGCTGTTAAATGCCAGGAGGACTGCAGTGACTTGTACATCGGGGAGAAAAAACAGACGCTGGCAAAAAGGATGTCGCAGCATAGGAGAGCCAACACGTTGGGTCAGGATTCTGCGGTCTACACCCACCTCCAGGCGATTGGCAACTCATTTAAGGATGATGATGTTCCTTGATAGGGAGGAACGCTGGTTTGAGAGGGGGGTGAAGGAGGCCATTTACGTGAAGAGGGAGCGACCGTCTTTGAATAGGGGAGGTGGCCTGAGAGTACATCTATCGGCGTCTTACAATGCCGTGATCGCAAACATTCCCCAATCCTCTGTGAATGGTGCCCATTGTCACTGAATGTGCAGTTGATCACCCAACTTGCATGTGAAACCAACCTATGGTTGTGTGGCAGCAAGGTACCGTTTATAAGGAGGGGGACGTTTGACTTCAGCTCAGACT
>OMLC01003165.1:17883-29154 GCA_900302585.1 Regalecus glesne | reverse complement strand
TTAACCATTCGACACTGGATGGAAATTTGGCCTTTCATCTTTTTGCTGGTGTAAGCTAAATCCTTGAATACTTTTAACCTTTTCCTAAAAACTACTACGCAAGCATGATCATCATCCCATTCAGCATATATCATTATTTATTAGTGTTATTTATCACCCACCCTCCTGCCTCCCCCCTCACCTTTCCTTCTCCCACTCAGCAGAGTAACAGGGTAACTCTGAAGATGGATGTTTCCCACACGGAGCACTCCCACGTTATTGGTAAAGGGGGCAACAATATCAAGAAAGTGATGGAGGAGACGGGCTGCCATATCCACTTTCCTGACTCCAACAGAAACAACCAGGCAGAGAAAAGCAACCAGGTTGGTGAGCCTCTGACATTGGGCATACTAGTTACACTCACTGCTTAGCCCCCAACGTGGACATTGAGGAATGGGCTGCGGAGCTAAGTTGCTGGACAAGAGACTTTATCTAAAGTTTGGCTGTAATTGTGGGAATCACTAACTTGATCCTAGGCTGTGCATAGGCTGGGCTTTGAGGGTTTTTTCTAACTCCACTCCCTTGCAATTATCTCTTCCCTGGCTTCTTTTTCTCCTCTCATTGTAGCTTATTTAGCTTTCTAAACTAGGTCAAATCAACCCTTCCCTTTCTGGAATGTATAGAAACCACATCAGGTCTATTTACTAGCTGTCACATGGGTTTAAGGTAGGTTGCAGTGTGTTGCTGCAGTTGGATGTTTTGATTGTCTGAACCACAGGAAGTCAGTGTGTTTTAGCCGGAATACTCTAAAAAGGAGTAAGAACCTACTGCAATTACAATTAAATTGCATATTTTTGTAGTCTGATGGCTTCAGGAGGTCACACTCTTCAAAACATAGTTCAGTGGGTAGAGTGGTTGTTTGGTGATCGAAAGGTTGCAGGTTCAATCCCTGGACCTGCAGACTGGACTGATGAGGGATCTTTAGAAAAACACTTTGCAAGAGGTTTCACTTAATTCTTCATCATCACGTTAGTTCACTTTGACAATAAGGTCCGTTTGAGGTCCATTGTATGTCCCCATACATACAATGATTAGTCCCCATGTTGTGAGAGGGTGGACACAATCTTAGATGGAGCCTGGGGGATTAAGGCCAGATGCTCTTCCTGATGCCTTGCAGTGGGTTTGAACTTGCTACCTCTAGCAAGTCAGTTACCGAAGTATGCACTACCACTGAGCTACCATGGCTCCATGTGAGTTGTAAATGTAAATATCTAATATAGCGCTTTTCTAGGTGGACAACCACTCAAAGCCCTTTGCAGTGAATGCATTACATTTGCCCAGCTATGCAGTGGGATACGAATCTGCAATGCCTGATTCCCAGGCGTGTGCTCTATCCGCTGAGCCACAGTGGCCTTAGTTGACAATATGATCGTAAATAGAAATGAAGTTATCGGGGGTCTGAAATAAACTGAGCTTATTTTTTGCCAAAATATCAAGCAGACCTAATTTTTGGACCTGATTCATACTTTAGAGCTGATAATAAGTTGCAGTAGTAATGTGGGCCAGGTCATGATGAGCTCCATTTTGATGAGTATGCAGTGATCAAGGATGAAGTGCTGATGATAAAAAAGTATGGTAATAGAAAGAAGACAGATTGCTGATCTGTTTGCAAGAAATCAAAAATCAAATATAGCACCTTTTTATCATTTCTGTGGCAAAAATCTTAATCAAATCTTACATATTGGATTGTTGTGCTGAAAGGCAATTTCTTGAATTATGGAAGCTATTTTGAAATAAAAAAGCATCATAATGTTGGACTCTGGAATACGTTTGTTTACCAAAATGACTCTGCGGTCTATCATCTGAAAACATAATCGATGGTATTAAGTGTAGCAAGTCACAACATTGACATGAAGAGTTGAAGTATTATAAAGTCTGGCTTTCAGAAAGGCTGTTGTGATTTGTTCCTCTTCTTTGTCTTTTAGGTGTTATTTTTCAGCTAGGAAATACAAAATGATGTTCTCATGTGTTTAAAGCTTGTAGTTATTGTATTTGTTGGCATCAGCTGGGTTTAGCTCACTAATCCATGTTTTTTACTCAATGCAAACAGGTGTCCATCGCAGGGCAGCCAGGCGGGGTGGAGGCAGCTCGAGCAAAAATAAGGGTAAGTATGAATTTCCTCATTAGTGCCACCTGTCTGGAGCAGCCATTTGTATCCACTCTTATCAGAATGTGCCCATCCACATTTATCCCATGATGTAATCTCTTGCCAGTACAGTTATCCCAAATTTGATTCCTGGCAGTTTGTGAGAGAAGTGGGTCTATGAAATATAATGTTTTGGTCATCGCTAATATGGTAGAAAAAGAAAATGAATCGAACCCAACTTGCTGTTCTTTGCATTTGGCTCACAAGAGAGTGGACTGGAGCTCGCTCATGCCTATCACCTCTCCAGCACTCGTGCTGACACACAGCCATAGTGGGATGATTCTGTGAATGTGGCAGCTTGACTTGCTGCCTCCATCTTTAGCCTCTGATCTAGCTCCGTTGTCCACTTTAGTATCACCTTGAGCCCTATTTTAACCCTGGCTGCATGTCTTGTTCAGTCTGCTTCTACCAAAGCATCCGTCCTACTCTCAGGCGTGTTTTCAACACCCGTTCCAGGCCGCAAGCCTCTCTCTCAGGCAATTCCCAAGTCACTTCCCTGGATCAATCGAAGAAGAAAAACTCTTCCAAAAGCCTTAAGCACTGACCCATTTGCAGCCCCATTTCCAGCTCATTCCCCTGCCTCTTCACGGCTCTGATTTCAGCCTGACTGGAATCATTTTCCCCAGCTTTACCTCGAGCCTCAACACCGGCTTAAGGGCTGGGGGACCTTCAACTTTCTGTGTGTTTCAATACCACAATTCACTACACTGGTTAGTACTTCCTCTGCGGACTGACCAAGGCCAACAAGACCACATGCATATGAGAGGCAGGGACAGGAAGAGATAGGATGCATAAAAGATAGTTTAGTTTAGTTTTTTTTGAAATTATCCATCTTTATTGTTTTATTCACCACTCCAGTAGGTTTCATTTCTACAGTCATCCATCCGTTAATCCGTGCTGGAAACGTAGCTCCAGCTTGTTAACTATAGTCGAATGCAGTTTGATGGAGGGAAAATCCACAATCCTCATCCAGTGCAAGAAAACAGGCCTTGGTTCAACCAAAGTTAGCATGATGCTATAGCGGTGTATCATAGTCAATCTAAATGATCATTTAAAGCATTTTGTTTTAATTGTGGTCGTTTTCTACTGTGCCACTTCCTGCAACACAGCTTACAGGAGATTAGCAGCATTCCACCATGGCACAGCAAACACTAAGTAGGAATTGAGTAATAAACAGAATTGTGAATTCTTAAAATGACTTTCCAAATTCTCTATGCTGGATAGTATTATGGTGGGTTAGATCTGGCACTCTCCCCTAATAGTTGCACTGAACTGCGGATGGCAAGCTGGAGCTGCGTGCCTAGTATGGAGCAGAAGAAAAATGATGGATGTCTGAAAATGAAATCCACCTATGTGGTACATGAATGAGAGGCCCTAGAGGTCTGTTTTACATGTCATGATCAGTCCCTACGTCTTTGGGGTGGACACAGACTTTGATGACGTTTGGAGGATTAAGACCAGATGCCCTTCCTGGCGCCCTGCTGCCTCTGGCTCGTCTGTTTCCTCAAGCACACGCTCTACTACTGGGCTACCGCGGGCCCTCTTTGCACTACATGAATGTAAAATAGATAAAACCTTCAAAAAGTCTGGACAATTCCTTTAAGAGAAAGATGGAGAAGGGTGGAGTGTGTGATGTGTTTGATGGAGGAGATGGTAAAGGCATGACTGTGTCCATCTGACGGCTAAGATGTGAAGGGAGGAGATGGAGAGGGGCAAAGATGGATAGGAGAGATGGAAAAGCGTGAGGCTAATATGTCCTTTTATGAGGGAGGTATTTAGAGGCTGTGGTGGCTCAGAGTGTGTGCTTTGGGAATGGATGTCCCAGAGGCAGTGGGTTCGAGCCCACCATGGGGCATCAGGAAGGGCATCTGGCCTTAATCCCCCAAGCTCCATTTAAATCCATGTCCACCCCCACAATGTGGGGACCACTGACACATAAAACCAACCCCTGATTGAAGGGTAGATTGTATGTATGGGCTGCCATGTGTTGGCACATGATCATCCCCACATCTCTCAGTGCTTACCAGGTATTTTCACGAGCCGGAGTCATCGTTCCGTTCACCCCCTTCCCTGGGGGCAGGGCAATGTGACAGGTCCAGCTTTACTGGTCTTGTAGGAAGGGCTCTCTCTAATATAAGACCTTCACAACCGCATGAATTTTGGGGCCTTCCAAAGAACACACAGTCAGGATGAACAGGGTGGATCAAAGATGAGATTTCCTCCCATCAACCTGGCCCCTTCTTCTCGACCCTGACTCAGGCTGTGATATTCAGCCTGCGGCGGGTGAACACTTACCGGATCAGCACTTAAGCTGTTCCACACAGGGTTATTTAACACTTCTTACAAGGCAGTTCTCCTCCACTTACCTTAATTTTGCAACTAGCTGCTTTGGTAGTCAGTAGGCCATTTCTCAAATAAAGCAGGCGAGTGGATATCGAGTATATTTTTCCTCATATTTTACCAAAAAGTCACCCTGAGCCAGGGAGATGTGTTTAAATATTTGTTCAGCACCTTCAAACCACCATTTGGCCTTCTCTGTTCCCACTCAGCTCTTCCAGCTGGTGCAGGCACCCCTACCACTGTCTGCCATGCACACTTAACCAGAACGCTACAGATTGTAAGTTTTGAAATTTATAGCATAGCCGTCAACACTCACCTGCTCATGCCAGAGCTTTAGCAACAATGGCGCTTTTATCCAAACACCCCCATACGGGGGCTGTGTTAACACTTCACTGTGCCCCTGGGCAGAAACATTCAAGCTCACCCCCACTGGTTTGAATGGTAGTATAGAATAAACATGACAGAGGTCCATAAAAAAAAAATCCATTTTTTCCCACCTGAATTCCCCGAGTTGTCTATGGCTGGATCTGTTGCATTGATGCCCCTCTAGGATGTCGACATGTCCCTTTACTTAACCTTGAGCACCCAGCAGAAATAGACACCAACACGCTATTAGGATTTCCTTTCCTCCTTGATAGTTTCTCTCTGTCAGACATTCACAGATTCCTGCACGGACTCCAAGCTGAATGAACGGCGGCTTGATGATTTGTAGGCCTCCACCTGTCTGTTGGTTTTCAGGAACCAGGATGCAACAGGGCACTTGTTGATCTGCGGATGGACATGATGGACTTAACGGTAGTGTAGAGTAGGGCTGCCTCTGGCTATAGCAGCTATGTGCAGCTGGAAACACACAAACGCTGACACGGCAGTGTCAGCGTTTGTGTCTAAATAGGCATACACTGTCCGTGTGTATGCCTATTTATATGTATGTGTGTATGCCTATTTAGAGCCTGTCTGCTCTGTCACATATAGCGTGAAAACTCACACTGCTCTAACGGAACAATGGGAGACACTGTTGCAGATACGGAAGATCGTGAAGCGCTTCCTTGTTGGTTTATGAGCGTGTGGATTATTTTTTATGATCAGGCCACTTTTACTCTTTTACTCAATCATTGATTTATCTTGTCAACAATCAATAGGGATCAATAGGATGAGTTTGATTGGTAGATACCTCATGTTGGAATTGATCTCGATAGTTAAGTTGCAGTGGAATAAGTTAAGCAGATAAATCTCTGCTGCATCCCCTCATAATCTATGGGATGTGAGGGATGCAGGGTAGGTATTGTGTGGAAAAGCAGCTTCTGGTTCCCTCTTATCTCTACTCCAACTGGAATGTGAGCAATGGACTCTGACGACACCATCCAATAAACGCTGCCCTCACGCTGTTGTGGTCGACAGTAAGTCCCCATAAACTGTTTGGGTGCAAGAGGAAGCAGCTTTTTATTTAGTTTTCCAGTTCCATGCCCTCTTGTAGCTTTGGTTGATGTTATATAACCGTATACCATTCGTGGTTTGTCCTGGGTGGCCCTGATACCACATCCTCTTCCATAGTTCCTAAAAGCCAGAGATGGTTGGTTTTACGGCTTATCCACTTGCTGCTGTACAGATTCTAGGAATTCCCCCTCCTCTCCTCCGCCGTCACCTTCCTGAAGGATCTTTTCCATAGGTGTCTATTTGCGGTTCTCTCGGGTGAAGACATCGAGGAATCTGCAGGTAGCCTGTTTTAAGTGGCAATGCGTCCTCGGGGGATTCCCAATGAGCTCGTCCAGCGCGGGAGCTGAGGGGTCCGCGTTGAGACCTCTGGTCTGGTGCGGTTGCCTTGCAGATGTTTTCATTCCTCCTTTGTTTCTCTCACCCCTCCAGCAGGAGGGAATGTAAGCTTTTTACCTTTTTTCCACACGGAGTCCATGTGAAGCGCGTCTCTGCCTGGTGGACCCCTTTTATTGGGGGGGGGTTTGAGGAAAAAAAAGCTGAGTTCAGCTTTACCATAAATCAACCCTATTCTTCATTCAGCACCCGATTCCCGCTGTTCTGCCTGTCCTTTCTGCGTTTCCCTCAACGCTGACCTAAATTTCTCCAGCCTTTTCGAGTGCGAGTGCTGAAACGTGATATAAATGTAGGGCCAAGCGCATATGGGACTGATCAGGGATGCATTTCTTTGGTCAGAGCAATTCATGCAGCTTGCCCTTCACTGGCAGCCAAAACCATAATGGCCCTCTGCCCGAGAGCCGTTATTTGGATAGGTCTGTGTTTTTGTGTGTGTATGTGTTTAAGTGTGTGTGTGTGTGTGTGTGTGTGTGTGTGTGGGTGTGTGTGTATACTCACGTGTATGCCTTTCTTTGTGTGTACCTATGCACGTACATTTTCATTCCTTCTGATTTGCATGTGTGGGTATTTATACTCCTGGTGTGCACATGAGTATGTGTATGCATGAAGTGCACAGGAAGGCCTGCTTGTCTCCATATATTCTCCCTGAATGGCTGCTGTGATGGGAATGACCGAGTTGATTTAAACGCCTCCGCCAGAGGCTGCGCTGCATCCAAAATCATGCAGCAGCATCGTTCAATGCATCGACACCATGTTGATGCAAGCAACCATATGCGTGGTTACTGTCTTGGCTGTTGTCCTGACCTTTATGCTGAATGTTTAAGCTACACTTGGGCTAAATCTTCATGGATTCGCAGTGATGCGATCTCCCGAATGGCTCCGCCGCCCCGCGGCGTGCTCGGCAGGACAAAGGGTGTTTCTTCAATTTCTGGCACCGTGCAACCTCACGTGATGCCTGGTTGACCTCGGTAGATTTATGCCAGTCGACAGGTTTACATGCTGCCACTCCCTGCCTATAGGAGACATGTTACGACTTCGTGTGGATATGCACATGTCAACCTCATGTGAAGGAGTCCTGACATGTGTTTTAACTCTGTCCAAGTGGTGTTAATCAAGGCCTCACGACAGGACGGAGTGATGGGAGCTCCTGTTCTGTGCCTGCCAGGGACACAGTATGGCCACACGTATTCCGCTGCTAATGAGAGGCCCTCAGTTCATCTTACTGAAGCAGTCATATTATTATGGGACTGTGCTGCTCTGCCCACAGCAGTCCTATTGTGTAGGAAGGACAAGTGGAGACTGCTCACACACATCCAGGCCAATATTACCACTATTAGCCATTGACCGCAAAATCAGATTTGTTTTTGGGCTTTATTTCTTGGATGATGATCTAAATGACACGTCCACACTTCTTCAGTAAGTATAGCGTCATGAGTCAGACTGCTTCTCTATTCCACCAGACTGGGCAGAATAGTAGTGCAGCGGTTGCTCAGCAGTAGAGCGCAGGCTTCAGGAGCTGAAGAGTCGGAAGCAGCGGGTTTGACCCACAGTGGGGTGTCAGGAAGTGTATCCGCCCTTAATCTCCCAAGCTGTGTCCACCCCCACAATTCGGGGCCTGATCATGACACATAAAGCAGACCTCTCAGTGGTGCAGCGGTTAGCACCGTTCCCTCACAGCCAGAAGGTCCCGGATTCAAATCCCATCCCAGGTCCATTCTGTGTGGAGATAGTATGCCCCCCCTTGTCTGTGTGAGTTTCCTCCAGGTGCTCTGGTTTCCTCCCACCATCAAAAAGACATGTAATGGTTAGTCCTCCTGGCTGTGCCCCTGAGCAAGGCAGTGGGAAAAAGAACTGGAGTTCTGTAAAGGAAAGGCAGTGAGACCTTCTGTCCACTGCCTTTGACACTGTCCGCGTCTGCAGTGTATTTCCAATAACAGTCGGCCTATCTGGAATTTTACAGCATCTGGTAATTTCCACGTGGAGAAGAGGTGGGACTGTTGAGAGTCATGAGAGTTGGAGGAAAAATAATTCACTAGTTCAACTTTAGATTTCCTGAATGAATTTTTCATTTCTTTTTTATTTCCCATGTACGAAAAAACCCGAAGTGATCCTGTTAAACAGACTGTTTGATTACACCAATAACAGGACAGGAATGATTCCATCTGCCGACATTTGATCAGTATAACCGATTGATCACTGCATCCGCGATCACTGCGAACTGTTTCCACTGTCATGGAGCTCCAGCTGGCGAGGCCGCGAGGAAAGCATAATCTCCATGTTGCTGTCATCTGTTACCGTTTCTTTACTTTCTCCTCCCGTCTCATCTGCGTTCTCTCTCCTTTCCTTCTCCTCTCCTCTTCCTCATCCCTCCCTCCCGGCCTTCGCAGGAGCTGCTCCCCCTGGTTTTGTCGTTTGATCTTCCAGCCATCGTGCAGCCTGACCCCGGTTCCCCCACCGTGCAGCACATCTCACAGACCTACAACCTCACAGTGTCCTTCAAGCCACCCACACGCCTCTACGGAGCCACGGGGGTGGTCCGCGGCTCACAGAACAACACCACAGCTGTCAAGGTGAGGAGGGTCTCTCAATGACCAACACAATCCCAATCCGGGTCAGTGAGGTGTGATCAGAGATGGAGGTGGTTGGTAGCTCAACCATAGATGCCCACACTGTGCAGGCTCAAGACTGCCTCCTGTTGACTTGGTTTCTGACTCTGCAGCCTCGCTGAGCATCATCCTCTTCCCCCGGCCTGTCTTTTCAGTCTGTCTTCCTGATGTTATCCAGTAGGAAAATTAACAAAAACACATATAGCTGTCAAAATATGATATACGATGTGATGATGTTCTGTGGTCCCAGTTGGCAACGCTTGAATCTGATCTAATCGCTGACTCTCTTGTTAGTCCCTCTGCCAAATGAGAGGAAGGTAAGTGTAAAGTATAGGATGTGGTTTTCTCTCCCTCAGCAAACTGTATGAAAATCCAAAACTTAAACACAAAGGGATCCTGATAGAAATGGTCTACTTCACATTTAATGTCCGGGCAGGAAGAAGAACAGGGAGGGTCATAGGATCATTCCCTGCAAACACAAATTTGTATCCTGTTTAAAGTGTCCCTGACCAAGACCCTGAACTCATGTGGGGGCAGCATAGCTCAGGAGGCAGGGCAGTCAACTAGTAATCAGAAGATTGGTGGTTCGATCCCGGTACCTTCAGAAAGCATGTCGAAGTGTCCTTGAGCAAGACACTGAACCCTTAACTGCTTGGGACAACAGATGAAAATTAACCTGGTGGCATATTTAGATTCTACATGCTCATTCATATGCACTGTCCCTTTTAAAAGCAAAATATAATGATATTAATTAAATTAATAATTATTCCTTTGTTTGACTCCATAATCCTGAGTCAGTGTCGACCGGAAGATTTAAAATGTATAATAAATGTGTGGGGCCGGGGCAGCTCCATGGTAGAGTGCGCACATCAGGAAATTATAAGCCAGGCACCATGAGTTCGATCCCACCGCAGGGTGTCAGAAAGTGCATCCAACCTTAATCTCCCATGTTCCATCTAGGTCCAAGTCCAACCCCGGATGGATGAGGACTGATCATAAGCCTTGAAACAGACCTGTTTTTAGAATGAAAGGTGAATTCTGGGTCCATTCTCTCACCTCCCTTTGCTTTATGACATGGCAGGGACACATGGAAACCAAGAGGTTTTCTTTTCACTGAACAATAGCGTGGCATGTTAGGCCCCGCTCGCATCCTCCCTTCCCAGCTGTAATTGGTATTAAATTCTTTGACAGGAAAAAAATTGTCGGAAAGAAAAATTCCACTGTGGAAATGAGCTGAAGAGAACGTTAAGATTCACATTTGGTTTTTACTGTGACTGAGAAATCTCAGCGGCCAGCCGGGCCTGATGGAACTTATTTTTTAATCACTGTAGTAGATCAACGTGTTGTCCTGAGAAAATCTGTAGGAAACTTTTTTTTTGTCAACAACCTGATTAGAAAACCAGAGCAAAGGGAAATCAGTGCGTGAAAGCCTTGATTGAAGTTACATTACAGTTTCTAAAGGTGAAACTTGATGTTGCCGTCTCGTGTTCATCACGGGGGGGGGACAAGGGGTCATTGATGAACATTTTTCCACAAAGTTTCCATCAGCTAAACTAACACTGCCTGGGATCCAACTAATTGCTTCCAGGACTGCAAGGTCAGAAGGATGCTGAAAAATGCTGAGTTGCAGGAGCGCTACGCCTGTCAGTTCAGCCACTACCACTTGGCAAATACTGCCCTACAATGCTCTTTAACTAAAGGCCGCATCCTGACCTGTCAAGTCAAAAATTTCCCTTCAGCATACTTCTTAATTTCCAATCAGCCTTCGTTTTCCCACTGTGCTCTCCAACAACTTGAGTTGTTTGTTAACTGGAAGGAAAATACACTCACATTCACTCAGCTCTGGAGTCTGCGGTTGTTGCTTGTTTAAAGCCTGCCATCGAGCCCTTCCTTTATATTG
This sequence comes from Regalecus glesne, assembly GCA_900302585.1. Classification (NCBI taxonomy): domain Eukaryota; kingdom Metazoa; phylum Chordata; class Actinopteri; order Lampriformes; family Regalecidae; genus Regalecus; species Regalecus glesne. The sequence continues at coordinate 18,296 of OMLC01003165.1, read as the reverse complement.
TCCCAACGAAGCCACTCATGCCACCTTTTGCTCCTGGCCCACCTTCCCGGTAGAGACGTCCGCTTTTACACATGGCGAGTGGTCCCTGTGTTGTTGGGGTGGACATGGATTTAGATGGGGTGTGTGTGGGGGGGATTAAGGCTGGATGCCCTTCATGAGGCCCCGCGATGCGTTTGAACCTGTGATATCTGGCTCATCAGTTCCTGACCCACACAATCTTCCACTAGCTATCACAGTGCTCTCTCTTTCCCTCTCTCTCTCTTCCCCCCTCTCTCCCCCCTCTCCTCTCTCTCTCTCTCTCTCTCTCTCTCTCTCTCTCTCTCTCTGTCTCCCTCTCTCTCTCTCTCTCTCTCCCTTCATGTCTCTCTCTCTCTGTCTCTCTCTGTCTTCCTCTCTGTCTCCCCCCCCTCTCT
>OMLC01003165.1:6922-17863 GCA_900302585.1 Regalecus glesne | reverse complement strand
CTCTCTCTCTCTCTCTCTCTCTCTCTCTCTCTCTCTCTCTCTCTCTCTCTCTCTCTCTCTCTCTCCCTTCATCTCTGTGTTTATGTCTTCCTGTTTTGCTCTTCGTACATATGTACTTGTGAGTGTAAACGTGAGCCTGTGTGCTTGTATTAGAGTAGGAAGCCCTCTTGGGTTTGTGGTAGGTCTACAGGGTCAGTTAGGATCTGGACACGCGCCAAATCCAGGATCGGGGGGGAATATGTGTGCGATGCTTTGCGGTGGTGGGAGACCCTCAGAACATCTCAGAGGACTGCCAAAACCGCTATAGAGTGCTGTGTTATGTTGGCCTCCGCCTGTGGACTTTAGCCCCAGATTTCAAATAGCTTTCCATTCCAGGCCAAGTGATTGCTTGCAGGAGCATAGTAGAAACGGCAAGAAATGAAACCTCCTAATCTGGCCAAAAGATACAGGAGGATAACACAATAGTTTCCGTTGGTTTATGTTGGAGGCACTGGTCTTTGTCTGGGAAATAGGTGACCCAGCCTTACACTCCTGACATTAAAACGTGGATTCTTCTTAATGTGGTATAGAGATTATCCCGAGATGAAATTTTGAGCTCGACTATAATGCAGAATAACCACTTTAATTATGCGGTTTCCATGTGCAGTATTTTCCATGTGATTTTAAATTAATGTTTGTGATTCATGGTAGTGAAGCTCAATTCAGAGGGATTTGTAGTGTCGTTTGTTCTGGGCCTACTGCATGTTTTCTTATCGTATGCATCAGCGGCTGTTCTTTCACTGTCAGCTTGCTTTCAGTAACACGGTCTTGCCCCAAAATGGGATTGAAGTCATTACTTAATAAAAAAGTTTACATGTTCATAATGAACTATTGCTAGTTATAGATTAAGCTATCGTGGATTATTAAGTTTTGAAAAATGTTTGCACATTTTTGGGATGTTGGTGAAATCTGAGGCATTTAAAGGGTCCCTCATCATGATCAGTGCTAAAAGCTCTGCACTGGCGCTGCTATTCACTTCCTATGTAGCTAGCATCACCCTGCGGATGCCGGAAGAGACAACCTGGCACTGCACTCAAAGCTCAGCTTTCGCATTGCTGATCCTTGTGATGCGTGACCAATCACAGCACAGTTTGATATCATAGCCACAAAATTTTAAAAATGGAGGAGAGACTTGTCCTGTCTGTTGGAGTATTCTGAATCATATCACATGACACTTACGTCATGCTAGGATCTGACTGAACAGTCTCTGGCGTGGAATTATGTCAGTTTTCTGATGGGACTACCAGGTCAGTTGACGGTCTTGAATTTTTGAATGAATACAGGCTAGATGCATGCAAAATTGAATTTTGCATGCATCTAGCCTGTATTCACTTCTGTGGCTGTGCTTGTCATGGATTTATTGTCGGGAATTTGTCCTTCGTCTTCCCCTCAGAATGTCAACGAAACGAAACCACGACGAATAGTAAATGGACTCATTTTTATACAGCGCTTTTCTAGTCCCGTAGCCACTCTAAAGTGCTTTATAAGGAATGTCTCACATTTACTGAGCATGAGGGAATTAAGGCCGGATGCCCTTTCCTGAGGCATTGTGGTGGAATCGAACCCATAATGCCTGAAATGGAGGCGTAGGCTCTACCGCAGAACTACCACGGCCCCAATAATATAAAATAAAGAAAATTGAATAACAATACTAGCAGAGATGAAAAGAGAAACTTGCTAAACTATCCAAAGAATACCGAGCAACACTATGTAGTACACGGTGGAATCTGGAAGAACTCTGTGTAAGATCTGTATTTGTGCAAAACTCTAAATACAGACAGTGTGTGAGCAGATAAATGAAGGTAACAGTGGCTAAACTTCTTGAATGTGAATTGCGTGTGTGTGTGTGTGTGGGGGGGTGAGTGAAGCCCCACACATGGTGAGAGGTGGGTTAGGGTGGGATCAGGGGCAACATTGTATCAGTTAATCAGTCTGACAGCCTGAGGATAAAAGCTGTCCCTCAGCTGACAGTTTCTCTGTCTCACACTTCTGCACCTCCTGCAGGGGGTGGGGGCCTAAGTGTTAAAAACCCACGTTGGTGATGTGGTTAGCCATGGCTACTGGTTGATGCGGGCTGCAGTCCCAAACTGAACTCCACTCTCTTCTCTCCTGAATGCTATTTTTATTTGTATCTTATTATTTTGCAACCTCAACGGTGTGAATGAAATGATCACCACTGCTCCTGGTGCTGTATGGGTCATGTGAAGGGATCACGCCCAACATGAGGTTGACACCAACGCTTTGCTCCGATCATGTGGAAGCCGCTTTAGAGAGGCTGGGTGAAATATGTACCGATTTTGTTCTCCAATGTGATAAAAATGCCTTTTCTCTTTATCCCGGCAGAGGGGCACAGCTTTGCTGCTTGAGCATTTAGCTGGCAGCCTGGCCAGCGCCATATCGGTAAGCACCCATCTTGACATCGCCCCACAGCACCACCTCTGCATGATGGGCCGCAACGGCAGCAACATCAAGCACATCACTCAGAGGACCGGCGCCCAGATCCACTTTCCTGACCCCAACAGCCCCCAGAAGAAGTCCACAGTCTACATCCAGGGCACCATCGAGTCCGTCTGCCTGGCACGCCAGTACCTCATGGTGGGTGTGCCTGCATGCATGTGTCGGTACTTTTGTTTTTCAGTGTCTGCCTGTTGGAGAGCATTTGTGTAGGCACTACAAGGCCTTGCTGGTTTTGTGGTTAACAGATGGCATTGGCTTAAAACCGCTACACAAAAAATGAATAACTTGACTCAACAGTAACCTATATGTCTTGCTTATAGATTCAGAGGTTCCACATGGTGTGTGGAAGATATAATGGACACTATTGTACTCACATCAACTAGGAATGTGAGAGTGATGACTGGGTTTAAAGAGCCTAACCATGGGTTTGTGAACCCCAGCCATGATTGGTTTTAAAGGCTTTCAATGGCCTTGGCAGAAATTTGCTTGGCTATGTCTGTGCCTAAAAAATACCATATCAGATAAACAATAATCTGAGTGCCTACGAAGGCTTTCCCCGCTTAATTCAGGGTCCTTATGGGCCAGCATGGCTCATGAGGTAGAGTGGGTCATCAAGTAATAGGGAGTTTGCTTTATTGGTTCCCGAAAGCATGTTGAACTGTCCCTGAGCAAGACACTGCACCCCTGGCTACTCCCCGGGTGCTGCAGTTACCCACTGCTCCTATATAACAGGATGAGTTAAATGCAGAAGACCAAATAAAATGGCTTTCCTCCTCCTTTTTTTCATTATCTGGATGTGGTTGCTCATTTCTATTATGTTTTCCATCCATCCGTCAATCCATCGTCAACCGTTTATCTAGTCGGGTCACGGGGAGACTGGAACCTATCTCAGTGCTCATTGGGCCAGCCTATCACAGGGCAGAGCAGTTAGGGGAACAGTGTCCTGTTCAAGGACACCTCAGTATGCTTTTTTTGCATGCTTTTCATTGTGGGGATCGAACCAGCAAGCTTCTGATCACTGGACAACTGCCCTACCCACTGAGCTATGCTGCTACACATTATGTTCTCTTGCACGGGGCATCTCTCCTCTCATGGGTACCCTTACTGACATGGACAGTGATGCCCACAGATCCTGGTGGATTTTTCTGCATGGTTTCCCTTAGCTGTAATCAAAAACCTGCAGCAAGCACTGGTTTGTTGTGCAATTTGAAAAGCCTGACATATAAATGCTTTTAGGTTTGAGTTGCTTTGTGGTGACTCTTGTTATTCTACCATTGGGGGGGGGCACGACAGACACACACCCACACAATCTTATCTTAATTACTTAAGGTTAGTGATGCAAATTTAAGCAACATGTAAAAATTCTGGTTTTTTTAACTGTCCTTGGCGTAAAGCTTCTGCTGAGCTGGTACATTTAGAATGTTAGAGCTATAAAGATGTTTGGGACTGTTTGGAGATCCATAATAGGGGGCAGTAACTCTGCCATTCTCTTTGTCTGTGGTTTCGTGTGTGGCCCCAAAAGCATTTGGTAAATGCCAAAATTGTTTAAGTAAAAATGTCTGTCTCTCGGTCTAGAGAGGGGACATAAAAGACGAGGGCTCTTACCGTAAACCTGAAAGGAGCAGCGGTAAAAATAAAACGAGGCATTTGACAGATGAGGACAAGCAGTGAGATGAGCAGAGGGCCAGGGCATAGTTTTGCAGATGAAGGTGATAGTGAGGAGAATAGGAGCGCAGGGAGAAGAGGAGTGAAAGTTGAAGGAGGTGAAATGGGAGAAGAAAAGCGACAGAGGAGTCCTACCCACAGCCATCTACTGTGTGTTTCGTCCCCGTCTCAGCCAGACCGTAGATTACAGATGCAATCGCAGGCCCTGTCAGTACCAACTGGGTCCATACTCGGCTAATTACACACACAGTCAGAGCACTGTCCAGCATTCTGCCCAAAATACAAATGTCTGTGGTGCCTGTGGTGGTGACCATGCAAAATGCATTGATTTTGGAGAAAATTCCCAAGCTCTCTGTGTGGGATGTGGGTGAATCCACATGTAAATCTTGTTTTTATTTGCATCACTGACATGAAGATCTGCAAATAATACAGTCTGAAAGTAGATTCACTGCTGATGTTATAAAGGCTCAACTATATCAGGCCACAATGAGCTCATAGTTTCTATTTGTCTGCAGCTAAACTTGCGTTTAGATTTTTAAAGCTGCTACATGGAGTCTTTCACAGGCTAAAATGAGACCAACAGCGAGAATATTGGATCTTGCCGCGTAATCCAAATGTTTTTTTTCTCCAGGTCAGATCCCCCTCCAAATTTTACAAAGCGATTTATGACGCAGACAACTAGTCAGATACATGACCTCACTGCTGGTTATTTAGCTAACATCGGTTTGTCCTGTACGCAACTCCACCACTCTCTTTCATCTCTCTCCTCAAGTCAAGTGCATGAATTACCACGGTGTGACTGTAGATCCCTGAGTGGGGTCAATAGTAAGAAGTTAATTAAAAGTTAATCATGAAGTAATTAATCCGCACAACGCAGCAGGATTCATCCACAGCCTTGTGCCAAGTCAACAGCAATCCCAGAATATTCTGAGCGTCTTTAGGTATGAGTAACTCTTGGTAGCCAAATGAGGTTTTTGGACATGGAATTTAACTTAGTGGCCTGTTATATAATGACAGATGTACTATTTCGGGGTAACGAAACTTAAATCAAGAATATGTATTTATCTAAGTGAAAGTATTTAAATTCCTAAAGGACATCTAGATATAAATGTTTACAGTTGATATGAGGTTATTGGCTAATGCACCATCTTTCAGTGTGTGTGTGGATGGGTATGGGCACACATGTATACTGCCATATTGGAAACCAATCTTAAGCTTGGTGACATGTACATTGCAGTATCTGGTTATTTATATGCTACTCGGCAGCATAGATCAGGAGGTTGAGTGGTCAGCTAGTCGTCGGAAGGTTGTTGTTTTGATCTCCAGTTCCTTCAGAAAGCACATTGATGTGTCCTTGAGCAAGACACGGAATCCCCCACCTCCTTAAGACAACATGGAAATTACCCTGGTAGCTAAATCTGGTGTATTTACTTTCTATAGTTCATTAATATACACTGTCCCTATAAGGAGATTATTATTATTATTATTATTATTATTACTTCTACAAATGTATTAATATATATGTCTCTTTCATGTGTCTGCACGTGCACTCCACAGGGCTGCCTGCCCCTGGTGCTGATGTTTGACATCAAAGAGGACATTGAGGTGGAGCCCCAGTGTATCACAGCCCTGATGGAGCAGCTGGATGTCTTCATCAGTATCAAGCCCAAGCCAAAACAACCCAGCAAGGTAGGACAAGTCCTGAGCCTGTGCTGAGCATCATCAGAGCAGGTTAAAAGTTTATACATCCTTGTTTAGCACCCTGTCACACCGCACAGCCTAGCTTTAACAAGCCTAAAATCCAGTGAAGTAGACACAGATGTCTGACCAGAGGACATATTCTGTTCAGCAGACCTTTCCCCACATTCGCTGTTCACAATTGCTCTTAGTTAGAAAGAACGGCAGACACAGATATTGTTCCCTAGACACGATGTAACGGGTGGAACCAATTCCTCTTCTTCTTCTTCTTCTTCCGTAATATTTCTAGTAGATTAGATGCTTCAGAGCAGGTGGAACCACTTTGCGCATACGAAAAGAATTATATTCTAAAAAATGCTTTGGAGTGCATAAACACACACATCTCATCAGATCACCTTATGTAGCATCCATGCAAAGACTGTATGGGGTTTGCATGTTCTCCCCGTGCCTGTGTTGGTTTCAATCCACCATTAAAAAGACATGCATGCTGGGGTTAGTATGGGTTAATAATAGGGTTAATGCCTGTGCCCCTGAGCAAGGAAAAAAGAAAAAGAACTGGAGTTGGTCCCCAGGGGCTGCAGTTGCTCACTGCTCCTGTACAGCAGGGTGGGTTAAGTGTAGAGAACATATTTTGCATGTTTGTACAATGAAAAATAAATAAGCTTCTTAGTTTCTTCTGCTTTATCCAGCAATTTCAGGAGGGTTTTTTGGAGAAGGAGCCAAACTTAGTTAGGAATGTATTATGTCAAAAATGATGGTAACCTTGTTGCCACTGTGTTATATTCATAGTTTACCATTACTGTTACTTTTGATCTACTTTGCTGCTACACTTATAACCTATGATATAGCTTGGTAAAGGCTGTTGATGGTCTCTCCAAATATCGGAGCATTGTTGCCTGTCTTGCAGAATCGCCACAGCGCCATCACATTACAAATGGATGAAATAGTAAAAGTCATGGATTTGAGCTTTGATTTATTGAACCCGTTTCTGTGTATCAACATGCTTTCCCCATTACATGACACGTGCTGAAAATTAGGGATAGATATGAAGCCAGGTTCAGGCGAGGGACGTGTGTGGATCTTGGTGTATGAATGTTGGAGTGTTGATTGCCGACGGTGGGGTTTGGCATCGTGGTCACTGAGTGTAAACCAGGTGCTCGCTCTCTCCCTTGGTCTTGGCCAACTACCCAAACCCAGAAAAGTCTGTAGGGAGCGACGCAGAGGTGCCAGTGTAAACGCTGGCCCGGCCCAGAACTCCTCAAGAACCTTTCACTTAAACATTTTAATGACGTGACAGCAATAATCCAAAGGACCCTTCCAAATGGATACAGTTGCGGCTGTGCCCCCGGTGCTTTGGCCGGCCCTCAAAGCGGGGTGTGTAGGGAGAGACTGATCGTGACTGGAATCCATTTGGCAAGGGCCCTGCTCTGGCAAGACACAAAAACCAAGACATGATTTATATTGGCTTCCCTTTTTTTCTGATGCTCTTGAGAAAGGGCACAGCTTATGGTAATGCTGGCTAGAAACCGGAAAAGACTCCGGATCCGAGTGTCCCTCCTGGCTTCTTAAAGCTATAACCCGGTTAAAACGGCTCACGTTGACCCTTCAGAGATGTCCGTGATGGATGATTTGGTACCTCTAAAGCACAATTAGTCTCTCTCTGATATTGGGTAACAAGGGTTGCTTCATATTCCCTGCATCCGTATGTCTGAGTGAGATCATGTCTTATGCAATTAATGAAGATGGAAATGCTTTCTCTTGCTCCCTGTTCCCTGTGTCTCTCTCCTCTCAACCCTGCCTCAATGTTTATCCTTCTAATCTACCCTTAATTCCCTCTTCCTTCCTCCCTACCCCCTGTCCTCCCTTTCACTCCCTCGCGCTGGTTCCCTCGCCCCCTATCTTATCTATCCTGACGTTCCTCTTTATCTTTTCCTCCTCCGTCTCGGAGTCTTGCTAACTGTTGCTCTTCACTTCATCTGCTCCCTCTTCCTCTTCTTGCTCCCTTTCTACCCCGATTCACCCTTCACTCCCTCTGACTGACCACTCTTTGTATTACCCTTGCCCCCCCTCTCATATCCTGTTTTCCTCTATTTGCCACTCTACTTCCCATCTTTCCATTCCTTTCCTCTCTGACCCATATTACCTCTCTCTCAAATTTGCTCTTCTCCTTCTCTCCTACCAAATCTGTCCCATTCCTTTACCGCTCTTCCTCACTGAATTAACCCCCCCCCATACACTCTCCTCACCCCTCCTCTCCTCCCTCTCCCAGTCTGTGATAGTCAAGAGTGTGGAGAAGAATGCCGTCAACATGTATGAGGCCCGCAAATTTCTTCTGGGGCTCGAGAACAACGGCGTGTCTTCGTCCACGCCACCGGCGACTGTGGTGACCCCCTCCTCCAACGGCCCATCCCCCTCCCTCATCTGCCCCGTCGGGCTGGACATCTTGGCCTCAGCTGGCCTCGGGCTAAGTACTTTGGGTAATGAGTCTTATTTCACTAGTCGAATCTCCGAGAAGCCTTCAGGGTGTTGAGAAAAAATCTTTTCCATTGTTTCCGTGTTTCTTTTATCCTCCCTCATTGTTTTACCCACAGCCCGTTCTCGGAATATCCACAAGGGGAAAGGAAAACTCGGGTGGGATGCTGTTTTTACGTCCCCCTCAAAATGCATTAGCCATGAAACGCTTTTGTTGCCATAGGAATGTCCGCATACATCAGCCTCACCCGTGTTTCTACCAGTCATGCACGTGGAGAACAAGACATACACCAGGCCCTCCGTTATTATCACAGGCCTGTAGTTTACTATAGCAAACGGTGGCACCGATTATAGAATCGGTACCACGTCATCGTCAATACAGTCGAAGCATAGCTGAAGCATCACAGCCCCAGCGGTCTCAGATGCTTTTCAGTGGGAGTTCTATGTCTAGTAAATCTGGTCTGACCCACTTGAGTATATCTTTGATAAGCCAACCACCAGTGAATACCCTCGATGTGGATTTCCGTACTTCTACTTTGACTGAATCGTGACTAAATCAAAGGCTTAACGACCTGTGATTGTGTAGGAGTTTGGCCATCCAGCAAAGCTCAACATGAAAGCTCAGATCAGATTCAACCTCGACTTCTCCTCTGTGGTATGAGAGGTCTTCCAGACATGTCACCATGAGCCCCCATGTTGTGGGGGGTGAACACAGGCTTCGATGGAGTGTGGGGGATTAAGGCCGGATGCCCTTCCTGACCCTCCCGACTCTGGGTCGAACCCGTAACATTTGGCTCAGAAGTTCCTGAAGGGAGTGCCCCTGCTTTGATAGCTTAGTGGTAGAGCACGAACGTCAGGAAATTACAAGCCAGGTGTCATGGGTTTGATCCCACCACAGGGTGTCAGGTAGGGCATCTGGCCTTAATCCCCCATGCTCCATCTAAGCCACCCCTACAGCATGGAGACTAATCACAATGAGTAAAAACTGAGCTTTATTTCGCTCCAGTCATCTGCTTTATGTTTAAATCTATGTTTAAAACAATTTAAATGAGTTTTGGGATTCGGTAGTGGTACAAGAAGCCAATTGAGGTCCATTTCCAAAACACATGCATCAAAATCCAATGCAATATGATGTGAAAGCAGTTTATGGTCATTACAGACAGCACCCATAGCAACTATCTCAGCTCTGATCGAGCTGTGATTAAAGAACATCCTCAATGCGGCACACGAGCCGTGGAGAGGTCCTGTATCGGCCGACGTTGGGTAAACTGTCCAAGTACAGTAGAATTAATTCCCTCTACTTGTTCAAACTCTGAAACCCCATGAGTAAAGCTATGGATAGCCACTTCCTGGCCTTTAGTAATTGCTACTTGCCTCTTTTCATCAGATTACAGACCAGGCTGCCAGAAGAATCCCTAGCCTTATTCCTGGAGCCAAAGTAGCCCCTTGTTAAAGCCACAGACCTGCTTCATTCTGTTTTTCATCCACTGTGTTTGGGTTGTGATACCAAGGCACCACATACTTGGCGCTCCCAATAACATGGTGTTATGAAGTACGAGGACACACGGGATATGTTCTTTTGCATCTGTGGTCTTGTCGATTTTAAGAATGCCCTCCTCTCATTTCTCCCTGGTTGATGGCAGTATGATGGCATTCCTCTTAAATGGATGGACGGCCAGAGATTTTTCCCAAGTGTGTAAATGTAAGGTGTGTTTAGAGTGAATAATGGCTCTGTTTATTGACAGGAGCACCTTTGGTCTGGCTCCTTTCTCTCAACCCATTCTCTCTTCCTTCCTTCCTTGTCCTCTCTTTCCCTCTCCAGGTCTTCTGGGTGCAACAGCACCCCACTCTCTAAGCAACTCCCCTGCACAGAACTCGGTCCTTAACAGCCTAAACTCCTCCATGAGCCACCTGCAGACTGTCAGCCCTAGTAACATCACACCCTCCCAGTCCCTCTGGCCCAGTTCCCTCACCAGCACCCAAGGTCTGTTTGCATGGCAACACTCTCCTCCTCTTGGCTGGCTTCATCAATTACTGTCTTTGTTCTGAGCTTACCTTGGCACAAAGACAGGTATAGTACTGAAGTACAGCAGTAACTCAGGAGGTAGAGCAGCTTGTCTGGTAACTGGAGGGTTGCAGGTTAGATCCAAGGCTCCTGGCAAAAATGTCGAGATGTCCCTGAGCAAGACACCTAGTTATGAAATGTGGACAAGGAGCACAATTTAAATGCAGACCATAGCATAAAGACATGCAGCAGCGCCCACACACTTGCCCAAATTTAAATCTTCATGTATGTTCAGAATGAGTTTATATGTCTTCCAATATGAAATAATGTGTTTTACCCAAGTGGTATACTGTGGAATACTGTGTACATGACATCACTTGTGTAGAAATTCTGAGCTTTGAACCCCAGCTTGTACCTTTTCAGATTTAGCTTGATGGCTTAGATTAATGTCCTTAAGGAGGAAATGTTATTTTTCCAGTTGTTGCATGACGCAACATAGCGATAGCACACAGCTGATGGACACTTAAACCGCAACACACTTAAACAAATGCAACAGAAATACACATTTGCACATGTATATATCCCCTTGGTAGACCCCCCCCCCA
>OMLC01003147.1:9190-19972 GCA_900302585.1 Regalecus glesne | reverse complement strand
GGGGGGGGGGTATTTCAAGGGTGAATAGGATGAGGCTTAAGACTGATCCCTTCCATTACCTGTGGTAACGAAAGGAACACGTCTGGGACAAAACTAAGTTCTGTCTGGGATGTAGCACTCCAACCTGGACAGTGCCTAAGAACAGTGGTGGCTGTAGGGACGCTTGTGGAGATAAAGGAGATCTTTTGGTCAATGGTGAAATGCAAATGCAGCCGTAGAGTTGGAGTTGAGGGGAGCCAGAATAGATGAGCCCGTATCAGCTGCCATTGGCCAGTGGTTTGTCACAATGACCAGAGCCGTTTCACTAGTTGGATGAAAAACAGATTGGAAATTCTCAAAGAGGCTTTTGAGTATGACATGGACATTAAGCCCCCACATGAGAAACAACCTTAAGTCGGCGAGGGTCTCTGGGTCGAGGATAGACTTAAGTAACAAGTATGGCGACAGTAGAAATTGTATTGATGTTGGACCACTCCAAGTTTCTGCAATTGATTCCATGTGAAACAGGGTCGCCAGTGATGTGTCAGTACCTTCTCAATACCCAGAAAAAGGAAGAATGTTGAAACCGTTTCAGCAACAGATTGTTGTAAATATCTTCTATGAATTTTGTCTCCCAAATTTGCTTGTTAATTACAAAGATGTTGCTTAATCAAATTTATTGCTTCTTCCTTATTCTTTGCATTTGGCTGCAATGGTGAAGACGTAATATGCTATGCATGTTTTCTTTTAAATTTCCTACCTGAAAGCAGCCACTAAACTAAGCAACTATCAGAGTTACCGACTTTGATATTTATGCTAACAATTGGTTGTAAGCTTATAACCTCTGGTGACACTGAGCAGTCCATTTTACATGTCATGGTTTAGCCATGTGTTGAGGGGGTGGATAGGGACTTGGATGGAGCTTGGGGGATTAAGGCCGGATGCCCACCCTGACATCCTGCAGTAGGTTCAAACCCACAGACTGTGGTTTGTCAGTTCCGGAACCACGTCCCCTTCCACTTTAGCTTTGGTGAGCATCACAAATGACATTTACTTTAGTGATGGATGGTACCTTCATTTCATTCCCTAACCCACATTTTGATGTTTGCCGATACCAATACAAGAGTGTTTTGTTCCATGAATATTGATCACCATCATCATCATCATCATCATCATCGTCATCATGTTTGTGACATTCAAGCCCATGTCAAACAAGTTCACACAATGATGATTAAGCCTTCCACAGCCATGTGATAGGCGTAATACCAGGCAATACACTGAAGTATACCAATACAGTATACCAAAGCTTTACATCTGGTGTCTGTGGTGATATCCCTGTGCTGGGGCACCAAAGCTAATGTGTAGTGATGCGTTTTATGTCAACCAGCGATGATTGTTCTGCCAGAGCTGAACTTCCATGTGACAAAAGCGTTTGCATGCCTTCGGGGCGAGGAAGCTATAGCGTAAAAACTGAAGCAGTGTCTGAGAAAAGTTTCCAATATTCCGGAGGAAAAAGAAACTCGGCGTTCAGAAGAAAGAAAGCTATCAGAAGCGAGGACAAACACGGATAACCGCTGGTGCACCTTTTCCTCGGAGCACACTCCAAGAACAGAAGTAACAACTCTCATTACCAGAAAGGGGAGAGGAAACTCCCATATTACAGGTTTGAATGCCAGAAAGATGGATATTATATTCACAAAAAAGTTAAATCGCTTCACCTGGACACAAAGTCTTATTTAGAGACGACTTTTTTGTTACTCCCTGACCTGGATTATTGAATATCCACTAAAACAAAGATTCATGTTGTTTTGTTGGTGAAAGACATAACACAACATTGACTAAGTGGTGATCCGTAAAACCAAGTAGACATATGTTGCTCCTGACTAACCTGGTGTGCAAGTGTCTGGTGATATACACCCCGTTAAGCCTGGTGGCACTGACGTTACCCGACACATCTACCCATGTCCGATGTCTGTCTGACCTTTCTTTTTATTCTCCAAGCATCAATTAAATCAAATTGTAACAGCAAGCTGGATAAAGTGATGGAACATTGTAAATGTGGTTATTCACTTGTCCTATGCTGTCACTTGTCAAGTCAGGTCAATTTTATTTGTATAGCCCATTATCACAAATTGGCCTCAGTGGGCTTTACAATAACACAACATCCTGTCCGTAGACCCTCGCCTTGTCGTCACAGGCGGGTCCGGCACCGCTTCCTCCCCATCACTCTGCACCTCCTGCCTGGGCTCGGCTGCAGCAGCTGCCAAGGAGGTTACACACAGAGTAGTGCCACAAACTCCACACACACTGGGTCTCTCTGATACAGTTACTATGTCATCTGCAGCCATTTTATCTTTCACCGAATTACTGTGAAGTTTAGGAGACCACACAGGTTTGTATCTTTTTTTGGTGCTTCACTTGCTTCCCTGCAACCATCAGCCTCATTACCCCATCACCACCTCTTCGCTACTCCCCCAACTTCAGCTGGCTGCTCAGTGGTTTCTGCATCCTCCACTTTCAACTCTCCAGCAAGCGAAGTACTTGTGCCCCATGTCCTCAAGCACACAACACTTTACCTAAACTTACATAAACCATTTTGGCTATGGGCTTAAAATTACATCATTACATATTTATAATTCTTAAAAACATCAGGCTATGGAAAATGATCATTCATGGATCAGTAACATCAGTCAGATATTCAATGTGAGAATTACATCAGCGTTGGCACTCAATACTGATAATGGATCAAATCAGCCCCAACTCGTGTTTGTTACCATGCAACTCATCCAAAATCATAAGCTTTGAATTGTCTGTCTTTGTACCCACTGTCAGCAAGACAAACTCGTGCATTTCCATTAGCTGTCATAATTTTCTCCGCCTAGGATAGTCTTGGACCTCACAAGAGACAAGAATTTGAAAGCCTCATGTTGCAAAAATATTTTTTGTATGTAGCATTTGAATGCATTTAAATAATCCCAGCCCTAGCAAGAATTCAATTCAGGTTGGGTGAATTAAGAATCTTTAACTGAACCCATTCCATGAAATGGCAGCAGCCCTCAAATTCTTATCATTTAGATTGGTGCCCTCAGCATTTCACACTAAATCACAGAAATTTTAGTGCTCTGTCACTTGCTATCAACACACTGTCCCAAAGTTGTCAGTGAGCCAGACCTGAATAATGCTGCCCTTTCTACTCAATGGTCCGCTTTGTAGTCGGGTGATGAGATCGCCCTGCAGAGGCGGCTGTTAATCACCAAGACCTTGAAGCAAAAAAGGGCAGATCAGCATTTAGACACACTTATGGTTGCAATGAAACGCTAAAAAAATTAGTGAAGGTATTCGCAAGTAACATGGTGAGTTTCATTTCTTACAGAAACGAACAGTTGTGTAAACTGTATGGTGATACCTAGAGTCCTTCGTCCCTGTGTTTAGTCTGTTTAGACGTCGAGTGATATGTATTCTACACAGAACACTTGAGTGATGTGAATGTAAAGCACTGAGGTCACAACTGTGATGGATTATACAAACTACAAATCAACTAACAATTGTCCGCAATATAAAGCAATACCTAGTTAGTCTAAATGGCAGACTAAACATACAGTTAGTATATACATAAAAAACACTGCCATTACAGTATATCTGAAGAACTGTTGTACTTATATTCAGGGCTCCAGCATGTACTGTGAAACCGCCAGCAAATTCTGGGAAAAGTTTTGTCAATTATGAGGGACAAACCTACGAGGTGGCAGTAAAAATAAGAAGATAATCAAGACAATACTGCTGTGATAGTCAAAATAGAAATGAACAACTACAGCAACCTTCAGTTTCCTGAAGAATACAGAAAATATGCATACATCAAGCCGTCTTGTTCAGCACATATCTATTTCCACATAAAGAACTTCCTCATAGCACACTGAGTGATGCAGGACTGGATATCTCAACACTTCCCCCTATGCATGTAATCACACAGCTATATTGCCCAAGCAAAAATAACTATCATACTATATCATGAATGTAAATACGCAGCGTGAAAACTCTAGCCTAAGAGTCAGCAACCTATGGCATGTGCCTACATTGGCACCTGAGATCATTAACACGGGCCCGTGGAACAATTTGATAAAAACTTTTGAATATTTGTTATTAAAAATGTACATCAAATATAGCCTAATGATGAACTAAGTGAACAAATCTATTTAAACGATTACTGAAATTATTTGTTTTAAAATACACCATTGTTTTTGACAGCAAGAGAGTGGAGACAGTTGACATGGTCCATCATACCCCCCCCACACACATTGAGCAGTTGACCAGTGGAGTATTACAAAAATAGGGGAAATGTAAGATAGCTAGCTAGATTGTTGGACCTCAAATGTAAAAATGTCATTTTAACACAAGACACGAGAAAAACGTCAAAGATAAGGCTAATGAAGCTGAATCAATCAAGCGAGCAGTGGCCCAGCGGAAGGAGCAACATAGCATGGTTACAACCCTACGTACCACCAAAATCCAAGCTACAGAGGATGGCTAGAGATTCAAGATCCTTGTGCAAGCACAACAAAATTACAACTGTGTTAGCTTCAAATGGTGCTGAGAATAAAAAGACAAGATTTAAGGAATGTAAATTATCAGCAAGGAAAAAGTAGTCTGCACAAAAAACTAAAGCTCGTGCAGTGCATAGCACAAAACAGGAAGCCATTCTCCAGTGAAGAGTTTATAAAGGACACCTTACTCATTAGTTCAGAGGTCATATTTGATGGGTTATCAAAAAAAAAACAATCATCAACAGGATCAAAGAAATGCACATTTCTGTGAGAACCGTAGAGGCCTCTGTGTGTGTGTTTTATTGTTCTTTTAGCCCATTCCCTGGTTTGTAGGGTTCACCACAGTGGATTTTAGTTTTCATTGGTACTGTGTATGGTGGCCTAAACCCATCCGGTAGGGTCTTGTCAATCTGCAAACTGATTTAGAATAATTTTACATCTGATGCCCTTCCTGACACAATCACTAACCCTATGGATGGAGGCACTGTTAAAGACAAACGCGCGCGCGCACACACACACACACACACCCCGTACCAAACTTCTAACTGCTTGAGACAACAGATGAAAATTAGCATGATGGCTGGGTCTTTGGGCAGGACGTTGTGTTAATGTAAAGTCCAGTGAGGCAAAAAAATATTTGTAATAATGGGTTACAAAAATTAAATTGACTTGACCTAAATCTGATGTCTTTACATTCTAAATGTTAATCAATATGCACAGTCTCTGTAAAGGATATTATTATTATTACAACATGGCTGAAATCAAAAGGTACGAGCAAACTCTTGGATTCAAAGATGTGTCAGTATTCAGTGTAGCCCTTGACTATCATGTGGATATAAACGATGTTTAACATATGGGAGGGTCTGCAGTAGAGCTTGCACCTCCTAGTTGGGTATTGTGGGTTCAATTCCACCGTGGAGCATCAGTAAAGAGCATTTGGGCTTAATCTGCCATGCTTGGATAAATGTGAGGCACTCACTGTAGAGCATTTTGCAATAGTCCCCAGACTAGAGAAGCACTCCATATAAATGAGTCAATTTACCTGATGCTTCGACAAACTGGGATCACACTAAATCAGTAATATTGAATTAATTTTCTTTTTTGCAATTTTCATATATTTGCCCAAATAATAATCTGTGTGCGTGTGTGTGTGTGAGTGTGTAATATACATTTGTGAACATAAATCTTTTGGCATCCAGAATGTAGATGGGGACACAAGCAGCGTAAGTAAGTAAATGAGTAAATGAATAAACAAGTAAATACTCATGAAAATAAACTGGTAGTCCGGTGTTTTTTTAGAAACTTTTTAAATGACACTGGACCTCCAAAATGTCACCAGCCCCTGGTCTAGCCCACTGCCCTACTGCACAATGTCAGTATTCTCTGAACTAGTAAGGTCTCTGCAGCTTTGCAAGGATACCACCCCAAAATACCCATATAGTGTCAAGATTATTCCCCTCGTTGTGAGGAGTAGGCACAGACTTAGAAAGACCCATGTGCTGCACATTTAAAACTCTATCCTAGCCCTCTTGTCCACTTCTGATTCTGCTTCACATTCACACAGCCACACCAAGAAAGTTGCTTTGGTACAACCAATCTCGAGTATTATCAGCCATGCTTAAGGTTATTGAGGCAGCAACGTCAGAGGCGTGGGAGTCCATGCTAAAGCACATTTTTGCAAATCAGTCTTGCTTCCAAGATCGCTGAGCGATACAGAAATAGGAAATAGGAGAAGAAGCTATATTTGCGCGACCTGGCAATTATAATCCATGTTGAAGGAGTCATGTGCCCCTCGCACATGACTCCTGATTGTTTACGTTTTACATGCGTTTCACTAAAATGAAGACGAGGTGACGCGTTAGCCAGACGTCAAAACAACGTCATCAAGATGTACTTTAGGATGTGTGGTAGGCTTGCAGGTGGGAGTCCTGGCATCAAAATATAATAGATAAGACGGATCCATTGAGAGTGAATGAAATTGGACGGACATCGATGAGTTAATAATATCAACCGATAACCACGCATTCATTCGATGGAAATTACAAATTAAACGTCGGGGACTCATAATTGTGACCGTTGCAGTTGTACATATTCCTACTACATCGTCCTACATCTTCCCTCTGAAGTTGCAGTCAAAAATGGCTAGAGTAACCCAGTAGGGATAACAACGAGCCTTGTCCTGTGCGTTATGGGATTAGCGGAATTTAACGAAGCGTTCCCAAAAAAACATTTTAAAAGGAAAGCAAGTCCTGAAACGTCGATATCGTTATAATTGCAGCAGGGCACCTCTAAGCCTCGTTTAAACTGCCTCTGGAAATAAATGGCGTAAGAGGCATTTAAATGGACGTCAAACACACATATGCTTAAAATGGTTTCATCTATACAAAAACTAAACATTAACCTACAAATAGGGACAACATGAACTGGAAGCCTTGAACCGCATCCCACTAAAGGAGACTACGACTAACCCGAGACTACGTTAGCTGGAAAGCTAAATTAGCCACAAATTGTAACCAGCTAACCCCACCCAGCTGTGCGTTCGTATGGTTCGTACAGCGAGGACATCGTTTAACACATCGCCACAGAACAAACGACGGAAAGGGTTAGCAGCGAGGCAGATTTTGGCCTTAGTATTTCAGCTTGCCCACACAAACACAGCAGAAAACACATTTTTAGCTACACAGCCCGTCAAGGAGCCGAGCTTGGTTTAGCGAAAGGCAAGACCCGTATGCTAGCGCCGTTAGCCGGCCATCCTACCTGGTGCCCGCCTTGTCCCCCATCTCCTCAGGCAGGCGTGCGGTTGAAGAGTCCCAACAAAAAAATAAATAGAAAACAAAACAACCTCGGAATCGGCAGTATCTCGTCCTAGTTTGTGGTTTTCAAACCTTGCTCGTACTCCGCATCTATGCAAGTCGCTCCCCCCCGCAAGCTAACTAGTGTGCTAATTTGATTTGGCACCGCCTCGTAAATTCTCGCTTCCGCAAAGACAGGAACTCCGGTTGGTGCCGTGCCGTGCGTTGTTGTGTACATTCAGCCGCGTTGCACTGCGCAATAGCCGCGGCGCACGGCGCGGCAGAGATGTAAACACGACACGAAAAGTGAATTTAAACAAGACTGGGACAAACCCTAGAGTTATGGTCACCGTTTGAAATCGTGGCCAACTTGTCAAAAGGATAGTCAGTGTCTATAATGTGAATGCCCGGATATTAAATGTTCATCTGCAGTTTTCTGCAGCGGTCCAAGTTATATGTGTCATTGGAGTGTGACGATTAGCATAGCATGGTTAAGATGCGTTGGAGTAAAACAGGAGGTTACACATACATTTGCAGGAACACTCATATCTTGGGATGTTTGATTTGAGATAACTTAATTTTATATAATTATATATATTCTGATCAACTGTTCACTTCTCACCCTCTTTCATCTGATTATATCTGTGAATGTCTTATTTTTCTAAGTCACTCTACTGAATAGCGAATTCACAACAAATGGATTACGGCCGCTGATTGCGCATCATTTGCAACCGCTATTTGGCCCGTCTCAAGGTCTGATTCATCAATTATACAGATGCTAATAATATTGGAGTACGTACATGCCCACAAAGTGTCGCAACCGTGTGCAATTTGACCTTGTTTTGCAACTGATTGCAATTATCTGTGTGGTAAAGTATAGATGGTGGCTTTACGCCAGGAACACAGCATGCAGTTCAATATCACCCTTGGTGTCATAAATTATAGGATGAATTGTTTGACCTGGGGCCTGTTTCAGAAAGCAGGTTTGACAAAGTATGAGTCTAAACCTGAACTCTTGGTTGTCAATTTCTGAGCTGTCAGGCTCGTTTTCTGTTTCAGAATAGCTGATCTAGATTAGTTCAACCAGCTCTTGAGTATGTTCACACTGAGTTAGGCGCCACCATCCAATGGCGCAATACTATGATTCACCATGGCAACTAGCAAGAATGCAGTATATGAGGATATATTTAAGAAAAAGGGGCTATAAAGGAGCAACAGTGAAAGAACGTGAGCTCACATGACCCCAAAAATCACGGACCAAGCCAATATGAATAGTATTTAGAAAAGAAGTTTGAGTTTTACACACACACAAACACACACACACACACATCACAACAACATCTCATCTATATCATACATAGATTCAACCAATTATTTGAACTCACCAGCCAATATCAGCTTATACCAAAAAACAAACATGATGCTGTATTCCAAGGACTAATTAGCCAATGCTCATTATTTCATGTGAGCTGGTGGTAACTCAACACAGCGACACTACTGGATGCCAGCTACAATAAAATAATCTGTGTACTTCCAGGAGAATTGTATTGTTCTTTATTGCTTACTGGTATGCAATCATTGCTTCTTCCATGGTTATGCTGAGAAAAGGAAGGTTAGAGATTGGCTGGCAATTGGTGAAATTGGGAGCGGGGTTCTTTGTTTATGAGGGATAGATGTTGGGGGACAGCTTAGTTCCATGAGGGCAATGAAAGAAAGAAAGAAAGAAGGAAAGAAAGAAAACCCACACAGACACAAGAATAACATGCAAACTTTACAAAGAAAGGACCTGGAACAGGATTTGACCCAAGGACTTTCTTGCTGCGAGGCAACAGCGCTAACCACTGCACCACTGTGCATTAAGTTACCCCTTAAATAAATCATATAAGCCAATTCAGCCTCAGTTGAACTGCTCTGGTCTTTTTTATTTACAAAGTGAAAAATAACATTTAATCTGTAAATTACTTCATTCAGCATGATGGAGAGTTTTTTTGTTCTTTTTTTTTGACTAAGTAAAAAAGCAACAAATAAGACTCAAATAGAGGCAAGTCATATCCTGATAGTATAAGAGTCTGAATGGGTCACATAGCGGACCCAGCGTTGTGAGGGACAAGGCTGTATGGGTGATAAGCGGAGGAATCGGATCTGCAGTCCTGTGCAGGTGTACTTTGGCAGCTCAAAACTCATACCAACTGGACCAACTTCAAGTATTGAGGCTGAGCTGAGGCTTGGGACCTCCAACTAAAAAGACAGCAGACAAGGAACAGAGAAAGAGTGGGTAAGAGACACAACCAGAGAACAAAAATATAAAGAATAACATAAGTTAAGTGCAACAGTTGTGAACAGGATGATATGGGATGATACACTTGAGTTTGTAATTGAAAGTAGGCCTAGTATTGACTGCAGATAGTGACGAAGGTAGTGTTACATATTTACATAATAGCTTTGGTCCAGTTAGTCTTTTATTGTTCCACCAGGTCTGGCTATTTTATTCTTCCCTATTTTCTTTTTATTCTACTTTTTTATTTGTTGAATTTTTAAAATTCCCCCCCCTTTAATTTCATATCTAATGTAATTTTATTCCTTGTGTGAACGACTGAGTTGCACAAAAATGGTTGATCAGTTAATCTTGACACAACATTTTAATAAAACACTGTGTCCAGATGAACTGATCAACCTGTTTTCAGATTTCCTTACCTGGATAACTGAGCATGCATCAAGACACTTTGAATTGCCTTTGTGCATTAAATGGACTATATGTACAAATAAACCTCATTTGTCCTGGCTATTATCCTGACTGGACACTTAACATTGACATTTTAAAATAGATGATTTGCAATAGGTCAACATGCCTTTTGATAGCTTGTTTGGATCATGTTTTTAGTAAATCAATAACCCAGGAGAGCAAGCTGACATGAAACACTTAAAAATACTAAATAACACCATACAACGGAGAAGCTAAAAGAGTATTAGTGGTAAAACTGCAGGGGAAAACTGCCAATTTTTGTATTGATGGGGATTATGATATTAATAAAATAAATCAAAAACACAAAGAACCCCAAATGTCTTCAAATGATATATATTTATATGCACTTGCTCAAAACTTTGCAAGTCCCACTCGCCATCTACCCAGTACAGCTAAATATGAGACTAAATGTCAGTTTGTGAATGAATTAGAGGCCAGGTTCATGAGGTGCTTCACATCCAATAAGACAGAGAGGTAGGGGATGCATGTTTGAAATTAATTACCTATTGCAATGACTATGCAGATTCAGTTGTTCACAGTTGTACTTCTGGTTTAATGTTCAACATCAGTAAGTTATTCATAAAATGGCTGTTTCAATGTTTAAGAATAGAGGACAAAGTCAAAACAAAGAGAGGATGGATGTGCAAATAAATCTATCATGGCTGTTTCCCCACTCACAGCTGATATTTCTTTCTTACACAATTCAACCAAACGTATACTATGTACA
>OMLC01003134.1:7231-23535 GCA_900302585.1 Regalecus glesne | reverse complement strand
CTGGAGTTGCGTCCTGGAGCCATGCTGGATCCTATCCCGCCACTCATTGGGTGAAAGGTGAGGAAACACCCTGGATAGGCTTTCTGCAAGGACCAGTGATCGAACCACCAAGGTTCCAATTTCAATGCAATATGTATGTGATTTAAAAAAAAACCTCAAGTGTCTATTTTGATTTTATGGAAACTTGATAGAGGTTTCAGACTTTGTCTATGCAGGTCATTCCTCTGAGCTTTCACATGATAAGCCAGTTGATAGAATTCCAGAATCCCAGTGGTTGACTCGTTACTTTGTAATCACTTGTAATCAGTTGAACTAATACAATGTTTCAACAACCAGAAGGAAAGTCCATCTCAGTAACAGTCATTCATCAGGTTCATTGATGTGAATGTGTCACAGTACCAATCCCAGGTCCTTTTTTTCCAACAGACAAGGCTGAGGAGGAGGTCATTTTTCCTATTCGAAGTTTTTCCGCGAGTCGTCAGTAGATAGAGAACTATAGGGAAGGAGAAATCCTCCGTTTCGTGGGATTACACATTGAACAGTAATGTGTTTAGTAAGAGAGTCTGGCTTGGAAGATAGTTTAAATGTCTGTGGCACACATTGGAATGAAAGATTGGGAGGAAAGACCCATGATTTCATGGGTGAGAAAATGAAGTTATATTCATATACTTGCCAGTGTGGGCTGATATTAAAATTAAATCCCCAGACTGTTCATTGGTCCTGCATGCACTGTGGCAAGCCTTTTGGCAATCTTGTAAATATGCTTGTTTCTCACACATCCCCTCGGTGTTTTTTTCTTTTGAATATTTTTCTTCCCCCAAATATCAAGCAACATGTTTTTCTCCTCAGGGTCCAAGACCATGTAGCCAAACCCAACAAAGACCTTTCATTATGAGCAAGTAGTAAAAATAATTTAAAAAAAGCATTTTATTTCTTTATTATTGCTAATGAATCAAACATTATATCGGATACTGTGTCACCCAGAGGCATTCACTCACATTTACACTTAAAAAAGTGGATTGTACCAGACTGATGCGAGCAGGACTGATTTAAGGCCCTGTACGAATTTGATTTACGAGACCCTGCTGGTCAACATGCATGCGCATGAATCACCGTAACATGCAGTCAGCCCTTTTACTTCTACTGCACATATAATCTCGGTGCGGTACATTTTTAACAAGTAAAATAATCCAATATAGAGGCTGCAGTAGCTCAGGGGTAAAGTGCATGCTTCCGGAACAAATGAGCCAGAGGCAGCAGGTTCAAACCAATGCCCATGGTGTTTTTTCGCCTTCCGCCCAGTGAACTCTGGGATAGCCATCAGCAGATCTGTGACCTGACTTCAGATAAGTGGTTGATGATGACGTGACATGACAGAATAATACAACATCATCGTGCACAAAATCTATGCTGTGACGTTTTACTCTTAATAGTCTTTCTAAGTAAAATTCAAATGTATAACTATTGGCTTTACATCAGGGGTGCTCAATCGGTTAATGGCGATCTACCAGTCGATATACCGTATATCAGTCAAGTGATGGGATGGAGGATAGCCTGACGTCTATTTTTCTATTGCCATGCGATCTACCCACACTACCTTTGTGATCGAGTGTTAGATCGCGATCGACCTATTGAGCACCCTTGCTTTACATCATCAAGTCAGCTCAGCTTTATTTTGGCATGTTGAAGTATGACTTCATGTTCAGGCGACAGGCATGGACTAAAGTCCATGAATACAGGGATGCCATCCAGCACTTTACCCGTGCCCCCATTCACAGGGTTAGTGGTTGTGTCAGAAAAGGCATCCGATTTAAAATTATGCTTCATATTGGATCACTTCAGCCCTGGGTCGACAATGGCCGCCATTGGTGGTGTGCCCTCATATAGTACCGACGGAAACTGTAAAATCTGCTTTGGTGACCCCTGAGAAACAGGTGTCACCAAAGCAGGGGTCACCAATTGGCCTCAACAGGCCAATTGTAACTGTAAGGCGGTATAAATGTAACTATTCCTTAACATATTACTAAATTACTGTCTGCATTTTAACATTATTTATTCAAGTGTACAAATATATTGCAGGGATTTCCATTAATGTAAAAATATATAAGAACATTGTTCTGTGTTGTTATAACATAGGTCCCTTTAACTTATTAGCTTAAGAAACTCACATTAGTACATCAAAGATCAAATTTTTCAAGTGAATAACAGAGAGAAAATGATTAATTAATTACATTAACTTTATTCAAAACTTTTTTGTCACAGTTGAGAGGGGCAGAACTATGGTATAACAAATAAATATAACAAATAATAAGGGGCGGCGTAGCTCAGTGGGTAGAGCGGTCGTCTGGCAATCGGAAGGTTACAGGATCGATCCCCGGTCCTGCATGTCGAGGTGTCCTTGAGCAAGACACTTAACCCCTTACGGCTCCCCGAGCGCCCTATGTTGGAAGCTCACTGCTCCTATACAATAGGTTGGGTCAAAAATGCAGAGAAATCCAAATTTCCCCTTGCGGGACTGATAAGGGAATTATTATTAATAGTGAGCTGCTAAGAACATGTGACAGATGCACCATTTTACTAAACAAATGGATGCATACAGCTTTGCAGAGGGCATACATCCAACCAATGAGAGGGGGTTTAATTACAGTAAACATTTGGTTGTGTGAACACATACGACTGTAAACGCACTGGGTTTACAGTTGTTACACATGTGTTAAACTCAAAATAACAACAGGGGCTGTCTCAGTTCACAACTGTATCGGTCAGGTTCTGGGTGAAGTTCATGAGGTGATTCAGTTTGGCCTTGAACATGCCAAGTGGATCTGTGTCTGATAAACACTTGGAGGCTCGGACGATTTCTTCATACACAATAAAGCTAGCTTTCACTGGTGCATCTTTTTTTGGTAGCTTTTGTAAACATATTCTGCTGCGATTGCAGTCTGTCTTTTAATTCTTAGATATTTTGATGTTTTCTTGGAGGCTAAATTTAGCATATTCTGCTGCATGCTTGGTGTCAAAGTGCTGATGTAAATTGTATTCCCTCCTCTCCCACACTGCCTCGTAACACACACGACGTACCGGTTTTTCTCGTTGAAGCACAAACATGTATTCGCTTTCCCATATTTCAGTAAATTGCCTTCCCTTTGCATCACTTTTTTCTCTTCTTGGACATTTTGGGATTATTTGAGGATTTTCTTTTAACTCCACCACTTGTTAGAACACCACTTTGGTTAATCACCAATATGGAAAGACTGAAATCTAGCAGCAGGATTCCATCATTTTGTGGTTCAGAAAATCGATGTATATTCTGGGAGATGTAGTTTATGGTCAGTGGATGCTTGTGAAGTAGCATAGACTTTTCTTATGGGGCAGCATAGCTCAGTGGGTAGAGCAGTCGTATGGTAATCAGAAGGTTACAGGTTCGATTCCCGGTCCTTTGAAAGCATGTCGAGGTGTCCTTGAGCAAGACACTGCTCCCTGAGCACCATATATTGGTAGCTCCTGTACAATAGGATGCGTTAAAATGCAGAGAAACCAAATTTCCCCTTGCGGGACAGATAAGGGAATTGCTTTTATTCTTATTTTATTTTTTATCTTAAGACAGTTGAATACCTTTTAAGCTCTCACAGCCACATAAAATGACACGATGGGCCGGATTCTGCCTGCTGGCCTTGAGTTTTACACATATGCTCTCAAGTGTTGATAAATTCTAATCCTCAGAAATCTCAGTTTAAGTGTTAGCAGTCAAAGTCAACAATGACCAAGGGAGAGGCTCAGTTTTCCCTCTTTTATAGAAATGTTTTTTATTGATATTTTCCTCTGATGTGCTTCAAATGTGCCTCTAGAGCGTTTCTTTGTCTTTTACATCTCCTTTTATTTTATCTATTAAGTGGTCATGTACCTTTTCTTTAGTCTTGTGCACACCTGGAGTTGTCAGCTCTGCTCTTCGAGTGTACCGCTCTCTATAAATAGTACAAGTGGGGGCAGTCAAGCCAAACCTGTCTCAAAGTGCCAGGAATCCCCTGGCAGCTAATCTGACACCGCTTTCTACATTGTATGCGGTCCTTTTCCTCTCATTTCTGTCTTATCCTCCCAGACTATCTCTGACCTGCATGCAATCTATCCAACCAAGTGGTGATATTTATGCTTATTAACAGATAAGCGGGCCACAGTGACCTCACAGTGACCTCTTTCTTCATTCATCCTTTTGTAGTATCGGACCTCATCAGCTGGCACTGGTTGAATTAACTATCTTCCCCAGACCAATGTCTCTCTCTCTCTCTCTCTCTCCAGCTTTCACAGTCTTTATTTTTCAAAGGAGGTCAGTGAATTTATCACCACCCCCCCTGCTATGGGCAAAAATTGCATCAACACTCAGGAATTACATATCTCATTTATTACTCCCCCTCCCAGGAGGAATTGAAACTACACTACCTTTCTTCTCCTACCTATACACACTTATACAGCATTGTTCTGTGCTGGATATTTTGCATGCACGCGCGCCCACACACACACACACACACACACACACAAACACACATACACACACACACACACACACACACACAGCCTTTTGTTATATGGTATCGCTGTATTGTTTGTAAGGGTGGGGATGCTGCAGTTGGCTCAGACTGAAGAGGTCAGCCGTTTGAGTGATAGAACATTTCTGAAAAAACATTGCGATGCATGCTCAATAATCCAGGTAAGGGAATGACTAAAAAAATGAATTGATTCAGCTGGATCAGAAGTTATTCAGAAACAATTTGTCACTTAAACAGGTGACATCTTCCCTCTGAGCTGACTGCAGCATCCCTACCCTTACGAAACAGTACAGTGATACCACACAACAATTGGCTGGGTTCATATGCAAGTTGGTCATTGTTTGCATATTCAGTAGTAATGAGTGCTATTCACAGAGGAGTGGGTAATATTTGCAAACATGGCATTATAAGAAGAAAACAGATATACTCTCAGGCCACCACCCCTATTCAACGATGGCTGTTCCCTCTTGACATAAATGGCCTCTTACCCCCCCTTTCAAATTAGCATTCCTCCCTATCAAGGATGTGAACACCATCATCTTTGAATGAGTGGCCACTAGCATGTAGATGGGTGGAGACCACAGAGTCTTGGCCACCGTGTTGGCGAGAGTCCTGTGTTTTTGACTGCTCCTGGCCAGCGTCTGTTTGGTTTCCCCGATGTACAAGTCACTGCAGTCTTCCTGACATTTAACAGTACACTCCATTATCTGTTTGATGTGGGACAGTTGATTGTTAATGTATACTATAAACCCACTGATACAGATCAGTATGTCTTGATGCATGCTCAGATCAGTATTTATGGTTCGACTCCCACCACCCTCTGAAGCATAGAGACCGAGTCATCAGGACTCTGTACCACCGGGCTGACGACGTCCCCACTGACTCAGTGGCCGGGGAGGAAGAGAAGTCTCCCATCAAACAGGCCCTGATTCAGTGTTGTTACTCTGGGTAATTGTTGAAGCCAGGAAGCGTCCCGAACAGAGCTCCAGCTAAGTGGAGGGAGAAGAGGAGCCCAGGCACAGACCGTTAGTGATCCCGTATGTGGCGGGAGTGTTGGAACAGTAGAGACGCGTATTTTCCAAACATCTCGTCTCAGTTGCTTTCTAACCCCTGAACACACACACGTCCAAAGTTGGTCCACCCCAAGGATCGGGTCCCCCGGCACAAACAGAGTAATGTGGTGTACGGTGTTGAATGCCAGGAGGACTGCAGTGACTTGTACATCGGGGAGACCAAACAGACGCTAGCTAAGAGGATGGCGCAGCATAGGAGAGCCAACACGTCAGGTCAGGACTCTGCGGTCTACACCCATCTACAAGCGAGTGGCCACTCATTCAAGGATGATGATGTTCACATCCTTGATAGGGAGGAACGCTGGTTTGAGAGGGGGGTGAAGGAGGCCATTTATGTGAAGAGGGAACAACCATCTTTGAATAGGCTTGGTGGCCTGAGAGTACATCTGTCGGTGTCTTACAATGCTGTGATTGGATTTTTCATGTATTTTACCATCCTTTGTGAATAGTGCTCACTATTTCTTAATGTGCAATCAATGACCAACTTGCATATGAATCCAGCCTTTTGTTGTGTGGCCTCTCTGTATTGTTTATAAGGGTGGGCATGCTTTTAGTCAGCTCAGACTGAAGAAGTCACCTGTTTGAATGATGAAACATTTCTGAATAAACTTCTTATCCAGTTGAATCGATTCATCTTTTTTGTGATTCTTTCATCTGGGTTATTGAGCATGCATCAATATGTTATTATTATTATTATTATTATTATTGTTATCATCATCCTCATCTTCATCATCATCATCATTATTATGCTAACTGGCCACATAACTTTGAAAGAAGCCTACCAAGTGACAGTAAAAGTTTGCCAACATTAAAGTCTAAATCCATTCTGGTTTGTAACTTTTAGTTTGATAGTTGCAACTTTGCTTGAGACAGTGATACCTGTGATTTAAGTTTATCAAAAATGGTTATCATTTAATTTTTGTCAAACTATATTTCATGTATTTTTTTCTCAGTTGATGTGAAGACAGATGACAGAGCCAAGATGAGTGTGGCTGCCAAAATGTCTTTGTTTAAAGTAAGTTGATCTCATCATGGAAACATGCATCTTTTCCAACCCGGCTCGATCCTGCATCTGTTTTCTTATATCGTTGCTTGTCTTAATGGTTGATATCAAAGATTCTTCAAAATGGAGAATTTTGGAACTGATCAAGGAATATGATAAACCCCCACACCCAACCCATACCCACATTCAACAAGATAGTACACACTTTCAGTCACAGTATAGTTCTGTTGGGTGGTTTTGAAAGCTTTGGAACCATTGAGTCACCAATAGGTGTCAGATCCTTGATGAACTTATATTAATGGAAGTGCAACTAAGACAAACAAATAATTCTGCCAACAAATAGTTGTTGCTGTTGTTATTTTAAAAAAAGAAGCTCTACAATAATATAAGAGCTCTCTCTCACCATAGTGAGCAACTGTTGAGTATGCAGAACCAAATATGCCCCTGTTTAGCATTCGTCATCATCACTGGCAATGACTCGAAGCAAATATGACTCTCCTCTTCTTTGTGTTGTCTACTTATGGGTCTTTAGATGACTGTAAAGGGTAATATGTGATCCACATTCGTTGGTGGAGTATGGTCAGGGTAAAGGGGAGGTGGTTGGTGGTAGTGATTAAGCCTTTTACTTTACTTGTGGCACTGTCGCTTTTTCTCTGAAGCACAGTGGGGTTCCATGTCAGGATGTGCTGCTCCTTCCCTGCATGGCTGACTTCCAGAAGTATCAATCCAGTGAAATGTGTTCCCAGTTGCTTGATGTGATGTGGAATTTCTGCAGAATGTTCTTGATAAAGGTCTTTTTTTACGTGTCACAATTTCCCGTGTTGCGGGGGTGGACATGAACATATATGAAGAATAGGAGACAAAGGCCAGATACCATTCCCGACACTCCACGATGGGATGGAATCCTGCATGGCTTGTCATTTCCTGATGTGGGCTATACGCTGAATATCTATTCTTAATATTGTACTTGATATATTTCTTATGTCCACCGGTAGGTCATGACCCTTCTTCAGCTAGGAGGACAGAATCTGTTTGGGGAGATGTGGATTGGACATGTGGATGACATGGCCTGTCCCTCAGAATCGGTGCTACATTATTGTGGTGATCATGGTAGACATGTTGGCTTCTTCAAGAATGCTGATGGTGGTGTGTCCATCCTTCTACCTGATCCTTCATAAGGATCTTTGGTGATATTGTTCCGTGACTCTCAGTTACCTGCTGTAGGTGGTCCATGACTCTTCTCCATACATACAAAACCATACTGTTGGTATAACAACAGTCTTTTAGACCAGGACTTTTATTTGGGCCTTTAGGTCTCAGTCTTAAAAAAAACCTTTCTTGAGACTTGTGTCTGCAACATTTGCACACCTCTGATGACGGTCCTCAGTGTCGATGAGAACTTTTGATGTGTGAAAGCTGCCAAGATAGAGAAAGTACTCATTGCTTTCAAGAATTTTAATCTCCACTTTTATCATGGGCTAGTTCAATAGCTGGTTGGATGAAGTGTCTTGATACATGCTCAATAATCTAGATAAGGGAATCACAAAAAAGTAGAATCAGTTCAAACTAGACCAGAAGTTTATTAAGAAACGTTTCGTCACTCAAACAGGTGACATCTTCACTCTAATCTGACTGCAGCATTTCTACCCTTATAAAAAACACAGTGATAACACACAACAATAGGCTGGGTTCATATGCATGTTGGGTGATCAACTGCACATTCAGTGGAAATGAGCACCATTCACAAAAGATTGGGGAATATTCGCATCACAGCATTGTAAGAAGACGACAGATGTACTCTCAGGCCACCACCCCTGTTCAATGATAGTCGTTCCCATTTAACATAAATGGCCTCTTTAACACCGTTTCAAACCAGCGTTTCTCCCTATCAACGATGTGAACATCATCATCCTTGAATGAGTGGCCACTCGCCTGTAGGTGGGTGTAGACCACAGAGTCCTGACCCGACGTGTTGGCTCTCCTATGCTGCGCCATCCTCTTAGCCAGTGTCTGTTTGGTCTCCCCGATATAAAAGTCACTGCAGTCCTCCTGGCATTTAACAGCGTACACTACGTTACTCTGTTTGTGCCGGGGGACCCGATCCTCGGGGTGGACCCGTGTGAGTTTTTGATGCAGTGTGTTCAGGGGTTTGAAAGCAACTGAGACGCAATGTTTGGAAAATATGCGTCTCAACTGTTCTAAAACTACCGCCACATACAGAATCACTACCGGTCTGGTCCTGGGCTCCTCTTCTCCCCCTATTTGGCTGGAGCACTGTTTTGGAGGCTTCCTGACTTCAACAAAGGCCCATTTGGGGTAACCACACGTAACCAGGACCTGTTTGATGTGAGATTTCTTTCCCTCCCCTGCCACTAAGTTAGTGGGGATGTTGTCAGCTTAGTGGTACAGAATCCTGAAGAATCCCAGTCTATGCTCCAGCTGGTGGTGAGAGTCACTGATCCATATGTGTAGGTTTATGTTACACATTAACAATCAACCGTCCCCCATCACTAATCTTAATTTTACAATCCAAGGAAGCCAACAAGTCATTTTTAACATCCTCCCTGGTGAATTTAATATGGATGTCCACTGAGTTCATATGGTCAGTGAAATGTGGTATGATTCCCTTATCAGTCCCGCAAGGGGAAATTTGGATTTCTCTGCATTTTTGACCCAACCTATTGTATAGGAGCAGTGAGCTGCCGGCATATGGCGCTCGGGGACCAGTTAGGGGGAAGTGTCTTGCTCAAGGACACCTCGACATGCTGTGTGCAGGATCGGGGATCGATCCTGCAAACTTCCGATTGCCAGACAACCGCTCTACCCACTGAGCTATGCCACCCCCTGAGATATGTCCTGAGATACCATTTTAACCCAGGCTTCATCCACATTCCTGAATCAATATTTATCCATGTAAACTGTTGTTTCTGCCTATAAACCACTGATTCATCTGATCTACCAATTACTTCAGGAGTCTCTGAGATTGAGGTTAGGAGGAGGGGATCATCATCGGACACAAAACAGGAAAGAGGAGGGTAAAAATAAAGACAGGGGCGATGTATAAATATAGGAAAGGTGGGTTAGAACTATTCTATCTTACCCTGCTACCAACTGTTCAGATTGAGGAGGTCACCTGTTTGAGTGATGAAACGTTTCTGAATAAACTTCTGATCCAGTTGAACCGATTCACCATTTTTGGGTTTTGATGAAGGTTGATATAGGACCTGAGTCTTCTAGGTGGTGGTGCTAGACCCAGGGCTCTTTTTACCTTGAAAAAGGCATTTAGAAAATTCTGGCGGTCTTTTGTATAGTGTGCTGTAATAGCTTTGTCTGCATTCTGAAGATCCATGACAGTAGCACTGCACGCTTTGCTCTGTGTCTTGAACCTAATAAGGTTCCAGATCCTGCTTTCAATTCTATATATGAATGGTATGCCCAATGAGAGGGTAATCGGTCCTGATTGGTAATTGCTAGTAAGATTCTTAGGTCTCCTCCTGTGAAGTTTTAACTCACAAATGGGTATAAAAGTTACACTGTTTGGTCATTATTCCTAGATTACTTAGTCTGAGGAGTTTAGGACAATAAAAAGCTTTTCCGTATTTCTCATTTCTCCATCCATCCATCATAAACCGCTTATCTGGTGTCGGGTTGCGGTTGTAGCAGATTTCCGCCGGGAACTCCAAGCTTTCCTTTCCCTTGCAACATCCACTAGCTCTGATTGGGGGATCTCAAGGTATTCCCAGTCCAGTGTGGAGATATAATCCCTCCATCTGGTCCTCGGTCTACCCCGTGGCCTCCTCCCAGCTTGACATACCTGAAAAACCTCATTTGGGAGGCAATCAGGTGGTATCCTTACTAGATGCCCGAACCAACTCAACTGGCTCCTTCCTGTTTGTAGAACCAGCTGCTCTACTCCGAGTCCCTCACGTATGTCTGAGCTTCTCACCCTATCTCTCAGGGAGACACCAGACACCCTCCTAAGAAACCTCATCTCAGCTGCTTGTATCCGAGATCTTGTTCTTTCAGTCATTACCCAGCTTTCATGGCCATAGGAGAGAGTAGGAGCAAACTTTGACCGGTAGATTGAAAGCTTTGCCTTCTGGCTCAGCTCTCTCTTGGTAATGATGGTTTTGTAAAGTGAGCACAAAACTGCTCCAGCAGCTTCAATTCTCCAGTCCAACTCATGCTCCATTCTCCCCTCACTTGAAAACAAAACCCAGAGATACTTGAACTCCCTCACTTGGGGTAAAGACTCATTCCCTAATCGGACTGTACAATCCTCTGGTGTCCTGCCTAAAACCATGGTCTTAGATTTAGAGGTATTGATCCTCATTCCAGCTGCTTCACACTTGGCTATGAACTGATCCAGTAAGTGTTGGGGTCAGAGGCCGATGATATCCTCCCAGAATACCACCCGGGAGATCCGGTCATAAGCCTTCTCCAGATCTACAAAACACATGTAGACTGGATGGATATACTCCCAGGTCCCCTCCACGATCCTTGTGAGTGTAAAGATTTTCTCTGTTGCCCCATGACCTGGACGGAATCCACATCGTTCCTCCTCAATCTGTGGTTCGACTATTGGCCGGACCCTCCTTTCCAGCACCTTAGAGTAGACCTTTCCAGGGAGGCTAAGTAATGTGATGCCTCTGTAATTACCACACAACCTGTGGTCCCCTTTTTTTTAACACTGGGAACACCACCCCTGTCTGCCGATCTTTAGGCACTGTCCCAGAATTCCAGCCAATGTTGAAGAGACATGTCATCCATGACAGCCCCTCAACACCCAAAGCCTTCAACATTCTGGCACAAATCTCATCAGTCCCTGGGGCTTTGCCAATGTTGAGTTTTTTGACTCTTTCTGTGACCTCCTCCAGGGAAATTAATGTTGATCCTCCATCATCCTCCAGCTCTGTCTCTATCCTAGTGAGTGGGTTAGTTGGGTTCAGGAGTACCGCAAAGTGTTCCTTCCATCGTCCTATTGCCTTCTCAGTTGAGCTCAAAAGCTCATCCTTACTATATAAACAGCTTGGATGGTGTCCCGTTTCACCCCCCTGAGGTGCCAGATGGTTTTCCAGAAGCGCTTGGATGCTGACCTAAAGTCCTTCTCCATGGCTTCCCCAAACTCCTCCCACACTCGCTGCTTTGCCTCTTTCACTACTGAGGCTGCCGTCCTTTGGGCCTGTTTGTACCTTGCAACTGTCTCTGGAGTCTCCCGGGATAATTTATCCCGGAAGCCCTCCTTCTTCAGTCGGACAGCTTCCCTAACTGCTGGTGTCCACCAGGGTGTTCGTGGGTTACCACCCCTTGAGGCACCTATGACCTTGAGACCACAGCTCACAGTTGCAGCTTCAGTAATGGAAGCTTTGAACATAACCCACTCTGGTTCAATGTCCCCAACCTCTACAGGGATACCAGAAAAGCTCTACTGTAGGTGGGAGTTGAAGGTCTTCTTGACAGAGTCCTCCTCCAAGCGTTCCCAGTTCAACCACACTATACGTTTGGGCTTACCAGGTCTGTCCTGAGGCTTCCCTCTCCACCTGACCCACTTCACCACTAGATGGTGGTCAGTAGACAGCTCTTCTCCTCTCTTCACCCGAGTGTCCAACATAAAAGGCATTAAATCATATGATGAAATTACACAATCTATCATTGATTTTTGCCCTTAGGTCATCTGGTACCATGTGCACTTATGAGCATCCTTATATTTTACCTTGGTGTTTGTTATAGACAATCTATGACTAGCACAGAAGTCCAACAATAAAGCACCACTCGGGATCAGATCAGGGAGGCCGTTCTTCCCAATCATGCCCCTCCCGGTGTCTCATTATTACCCAAATGCGCAGTGAAGTCTCCCAGTAAAATGATAGAGTCCCTTGCAGGAGCTCCATGGAGGACTCCATCCAGCGTCTCCAAAAAGGTGGAATACTCTGAAGTACTATTTGGTGCATGGGCTCAGACAACAAGCAGAGGATTTTTCTTCAGTGCTCACCCAACAGCTCCAGTAACAGGGTTGCCATTTGACCATGTTCACCTTTTAGGCACCTCATTCCAGTATCCAAACATAGTCACTATACGGAATTTCTAAGAGCCGTTAAATAAACATACTTTGCATGCTTCTACTTCGCAGAAGTACAACAAGTTTGGTTGTAACTTTTCAACATTTTTGGCCATAATACAAAACAAGATAGGCTGAATTTGGCCATACATTTTTATTATTCTGGACTCCTTATCCAGTGGGCTGGTCAACTTTACTGGTGATATCTCAAGGTGACTGTTTTTATGGTGTGAAACCATTAAAAGATTTGTAAAATTAAGATAAAACATCACACATATTTAAAATCCTTAGTTATACTGCACTTTTGGAAAGATTTTTATAACAGTCTCTGCTCTCTCTTAATCCCATTAATTGATTACAGAATCACACCGCGTATCAAGTGATGGAGGAGGCATAGCCCCTCCTTTTTTAAGGGATTTTCCAGCAATCATCATCCTGTTATTCCATTCTTTGATGATGTTTAACTGACTTGTTCAAGCTGTTGTCTAGCGGTTGCATTAGAGAAGTCAACCCACCTTGTATAACAGTAATCTCAGTATTTTTTCATGCTATAATAGATTCTTTGTGCTGTCAGTTAAATAACTGCAAAATATCCATCCTTAACCACTTATCTGAAGTTGGGCCACGGAGGACACTGGAGCCCATCTCAGTCTTGATTAAGTGAAAGGCAGGGTTACACCCTTGAAGGTTTGCTGACTCTTAACAGGACAGAGCAATTAGGGCAACAGTATCTTGCTTAAGGACAGTTCGACATGTTTCTCTGCAGGTGCAGGAATTAGACCTTCTAATCCTTCTAACCGCCAGACAATCACTCTACTCACTGAGCAATGCCACCCCTCACTGCAAAATATATCCTAGGCCGACAAACTACGTTTGTTTCGTATATCACCTGGGAGCCTGTTCCATAAATTGTTTAGTCATAGATTTATACCATCTTCATCCTTCATCCATCCATCCTTTTTCATGAAAGTGTACAAAACCAGTTGGTAGGAATTTTACTTTAGGTTTAGCTTTGCACTTGGAAATGACCATGTGTTTTAACTTCACCCCCCCATTCACCTACCTTTTTTCAATGCTACTATCTCTAAACTATACAACAAGGCTGGTCTCACTGCCATCTTGTAAGCTGTCCCTTTCACTCTTGCTGGTAGCTCTCTGTCACTTATCACCCCAGACACTCTTCTCCACCCATCCCCCCTGCCTGGAATCTCCTCTTCACCTCTCTTCCGTACTCCCGGTTACTTTGGAAAGTTGACCCCAAATCCACCTTTTTCACTTCTACTCATTGCATTCTCACCATTTCCACTGTCACCTCACTTGTTCATGCATATGTATTCTGTCTTGGTCCTACTCACTTTCCTTCTTCTTCTCTCCAGTGCATACCTCTGCCTCTTCATCTTAATTCAACCTTCTCCCTATTCTCACTACAGATCACAATGTCATCCGTGAACATCATGGTCCATGGAGACTCCTGCCTGATCCTGTCTGTCAACCTGTCAATCACCAATGCAAACAAGACTGGCCTCAGAGCTGATCCTTGATGTAATTCTTCATTCCTACCGCCTGCCTCACCACTGTCACATTGCCCTCATATATACCCTGCATCACTCTTACATACTTCTCTCCATGACTTCCTCATACAGTACCACCCCTCATCTTCCAGCAACCTGTCACATGCTTTCTCTAAATCCACAAAGACAAAATGTGGCTTTCTTGGATTGTGAAATGGCAATTGGTGATGGGGGACATTGATTTTTGATGTTTACCATAAACCCGCACATACTGATCAGTACGTAAGGTTTGACTAACCACCCACTGGAACACAAATGGTAAATGGTAAACGGACTCGTTCCTTTATGGTGCTTTTCTAGTCTAACGACCACTCACGTGTTTTACAATGAATACCACACATTTACTGAGCTATTCGGTGGAATATGAACCCGCAACGCCTGACTCCCAGGCGTGGGCTCTACCCACAAACTGGGTGTCATCAGGACTCCGTACCATTGAGCTACCAGCATCCCCACTGACTCATTAGCCAGGGAGGGAGAGAAATCCAACATAAAACAGGCCCTGGTTAAGTAATTTTATCCTCTGGGTGTTTGTCAAAGCCAGGAAACCTCCTAAACAGTGCACCAGCCAATTGAAGGGAGAATAGCAGCTGCCAAAGCATAAACCAGTTATAATTCTATATGTGTTAGAAGTTTCAGAACAGTTGAGACATATTTTTTTCAAACACTGCATTTCACTTGCTTTCAAACCACGAGAGGATGGGGTCCCCCGGCACAAACAGAGTAATGTAGTGTACGCTGTTAAATGCCAGGAGGACTGCAGTGACTTGTACATCAGGAAGACCAAACAGACGGTGGCTCAAAGGATGGCACAACACAGGAGAGCCAACATATCAGGCCAGGACTCTGCAGTCTACACCCATCTACAGGCTACGCCACTCATTCAAGATGATGATGTAGGGCATGGTGGCTCAGTGGGTAGAGTGCATACCTGGGACCTAGGAGTCACGGGTTCGTATCCTGCTGTGCAGCTTGAAAAATGTGAGGCATTCATTGTAAATTCCTTGGAGTGGTCATTGCACGGGAAAAGTGTTCACTTCATGTGGCATCTACTTGTTCCCCCATTTACTTTCTTCATTTCTCTGGCTATATCACTTCATCTTTAGCAACCTCTGTATACTCTGGTGTATTTTTTCATTCCTCCATCAAGTCTCCTTGTCTTCTTTCATCTGTGCAGTTGAGACACCAAGTGTCTTCCTAGCTGTCTCCTTCACATTTTCTGCAATGCTTACCCAGCCATCTAGCAACTCTTCATTACTACACAGTACCTGTTGTAACTCCTCCCTAAACTCCGACCAACAGTCTTCCGTCAACTTCCACCAGTTGATGGCTCTATCTTCACTCTTTTCTTCTTCTTGATCTCCAATGTCATCCTAAAGACCACCATGTGATGCTGCCTAGCCATGTCCTCCCTTGTCCTCTCTTATGACAGTAAGACTAGGTTTATTTTATTAAATAACACACATAAAAAGAAACAGATTGTGCAGGGCTAAAGCCACTGTTTCTATCATCTAATTTTTTCTTATTGTTCTGTGGCATTGAAGTACTTTAGATTCTGAGACTGTGGGATATGAAAGAGCTAATGAACTCTTTTCATGTTAGTTTTTTAAATGTAGTTTCACCTACTTTTGTGATTTTCCCCATGCAATAGCACTACCCATTATTATTCATGCCCTTATGACACTTTTTCTGTGTTTGCATCATTTTAGCCATATATTCTGCTATTAACAACTAGCATAAAATGTGTTGTAATTAGTCAGCTACTCTGTAGTGGCAGGCATAGAGGTAATTTAATCTGAAAAGGGGTTGATTTGGGGCGGCATAGCTCAGTGGGTAGAGCGGTCGTCTGGCAATCGGAAGGTTGCAGGATCGATCCCCGGTCCTGCATACAGCATGTCGAGGTGTCCTTGAGCAAGACACTTAACCCCTAAATGCTCCCCGAGCGCCATATGTTGGCAGCTCACTGCTCCTATATAATAGGTTGGGTCAAAAATGCAGAGAAATCCAAATTTCCCCTTGCGGGACTGATAAGGGAATTATTATTATTATTATTATTAT